>VZTH01006150.1:0-80803 GCA_013397815.1 Aleadryas rufinucha
CTTACACTGTAACCTAGCACACAGCCCCTCAGCATGTTCGTGTTCCTGAACATTTAACACTGAATTGTCACCTTCACAAGCACCACTGTGTTGGATCTGAGTGGCAAAGAACAGCTCAGCCCAGCAGGCTCCTCACCCTCTCCACACACTCCTAGCTACAGCTTGCAGACAAACCCGCCATATGCTTTTAGTAGAGCTGAGCATGGCACGCTGGATTCTGCACTGCCTGTGCTGTAGGGCTCCCAAATACATTAGAGTGCTTCCCACACACTGTGGATATTGGGGCCATCTCAGTGCATGGCTAACAAGTATTCAGTGCAGATGATGAGTAAGTCCTAAGCAGCTTAGGTCTGTTTTTACCTATCAAATAGAGGGAATTAGGCTCTGAGGGTAGGATTCTACTCACCTGCCATCAGGTGCGATGTAGACACTGCAGCTCATCAAGCCGCCCCAGTCTCCTGTTTTCATTCAGAACAGGGAACTTTAGGTCACTGTTCACCTGACCCAGTTTAGATCTACCAGCACCTAGTGAGTGCATCAGAGCTGACACAATGGGAGCCTTGGACTGTGCCAACACCCTGGGCTGACTCAGGTTTATCAGATGAAGCCTACCCAGGGGTCTGGGTGTGGTGTGCTGCACAACATGTGCTATAAACTGCTTCTGGAAATAAAAGGGACATTTCCCTTCCACACCCTCACACTAGCCCATGATCCAGGGCTGATCCGTGGGCTGACAGGCAGCTCACCTGTCAGGGACTAATTTTAGAATGTCCTGCCTTGGAGGTGCTGCCTTCCCTCTGCCTGATACCTTGGTATTCAGCAGGGAAATTAAAGGGGATTAAAATAAGGAGGCTATTTTGTATCCTTCTCCAGATGAACCCATTCTGAACCAGACCTCATGGAATTTTCTAATGAGTCTCTTAAAATGAGCGTGCTCAGTTCAAGTTCAGAAGAGTTGATGAAAGGCGGACATTCTTCATGCCTATGAGAAAGGGCCTCTGGTTACTACAAACTGCGATTTTCCCCAAAGGCCACATTTCTTTTAGATTAAAATATAAATAAATAAAGCACATTCTGATCTTCACTGTTTCACATCAGTAGTACAAGCTTTGCTGGGCTTCCTTTGAAGAGAAAACACACACCTGAATTAAGGTCAGGTCACCCTGAGAGGGTTTAAGCTCCAGAAGGAAGATGATTCCAGTCTCCTTTTCCCTGCTACAGTGCAGTGTTGCTCTGCGTTATTTCTGCTGCTGTTTGCAATTAAATGGAGCAGCCCTCCCTGAGATCCTCTCACCTCTTGGGTGAACAACAAAAGAGAAAAATAATTTCTTCCTTCTATCCTGAGAGTTTCTGCTCCAGGTGCCTGCCCTGTGCTCTTCACCCAATCAAAGACAAAACCAAATGGCCCCAGTAAACCCAAGCAAAACCTCACTGAAATTTAAAAGTCATGTGGATGAGGCAACTGGGGATATGCGTTGGTGGTGGGCTTGACAGTGCTGGGGGAACGGTTTAACTCGATGAGCTTAGAGGATTTTCCCAACCTAAACAATTCTGTGATTATGTGATTCTGTGATTATGAAATCTCACCTCTCCCCAGCATGGTGGGAGAGCGGGGACAGTGCTGGTTCAGACCCCAGGGAAGGGAGCGGTGGGTATGGACAGCCCCAGGCTACTTGAAGGGATGGGGAAACCCCAAAGAAGGAGGTGGTGAGGAAACAGCACTGAGTGACCAGTGCAAGCAGGGGAAACCTGGTGTGTGGGAGTGCTGCCAGGCTCACTGCTCTGATATGAGCTATGGGACGAAGCAGGAGCAGCTGGATTGCAGCCCCATCTCCCAACTCTTGGTGAGAAATTTCTTCAGGAGGAAGTTCTTTCCTATGAGGGTGATGAGGCCCTGGAACAGGTTGCCCAGAGAAGCTGTGTCTGCCCCATCTCTGCAAGTGTTCAAGGCTGGATGGGGCTTGGAGCTCTGGGAAAGTGGAAGGTCTCTGTCCGTGGCAGGGGGATGGAACTTGATGAGCTTTAAGGTCCCTTCGAACCCAAACCATTCTAGGATTTTATGAAACAGAAACAGAATGCCCTGAATGCCTGGGCTTGCCTTCTCCCAAAGGGAAGGGGTCTTGGAGCCTGTTCATGCCACTGGAAATCTCCTGAAGTGCTTTTCCAAGGACTTTGCTCCACCTGACGTCTTCACTGAACTCTGGAGTCATCCACAAATAAATGAATGTTGCCCATTCTCCTTCATCTTCTCCAGCCAACACTTCCAACCAACCAGTGGAGCAGAGACATCATATCCATGGGACACACAACCAAAAACCACAAGGAATCAATACAACATCTCCCTCACTTGAGCACCTTGGAACCTCCTCTGTGCTACAGGCAGGTAAGTGTCATTTCATCTTAATATTCATTACTTGTTGAGGACATAGGGAAAGACAAGTTTTGCTTTTCCCAATTAAAAGGAAGGGAAAAAAATAAAAGGAAGAAAATAAGTGGGAAAGGAAATTTTATTTCCAAGCTTCTAAAAGGATCTTACAAAACACAGAGAGTAAAAAAAAAAAGCAAATATATATATATATATATATATATATATATATATAAAATTACATATATATATATGTATATATAAAAAATTGATGGGGTCTTGTTAAGCAATTCTTCACATTATCTAATGGTGATAGGAGAAACCACGTAACCATATATGTGTTTCCCCGTAATCCTGATCACTGCTGACAGCTCACAAAACTCTTCTCAGACATTTCTCCTAGACTGTACAGATTTCTTTTCTCAAAAGCAAAGGAGGAGGAAAAAAACCGAAGTAATCAAGAAAGAAAAAAAACCCCTCTCTTAAGCAAGGTCTTCCAGGTTGGGCTAGGTGAGAGCCAAGTTTAACACCTCCTGCATGACTGTGGGAGCTCCTTCCGAGGCTCTCCATGGCACAGAATTTCCTCCAGCACCTATTACTCCCCACCATCCCAGCCATATGCCCCATGTTACCCTGCTCCCACCCTGCCCAGGGTCTCATCACTTCAAAAGAGCCCCAACCCTGCCCAGCTGCATCCTCAGCACTGCTCCTCCCTCACACCTGCCCATCAATCCTAACCTCAATCTTTATTTCTTAGAACTTCCTAACACCTCTGCCCATCCAGAAGGAGTTAATCCCAGACCTCCATCCCCACCAGCAGCACAGCTTCCAGCTCAGCATGCCTGCTGCTATTCCAAGCAGCCCTGCAGCAGGAATTCCAGCTGCTGGGGATGAGAAGGGATTCATGCTTGGCTTTTCAGGATCTCCCACATCAGGAAGGCATGGGCCCATGGACAGAACCAACTGCTCCAAACTAGAAAGGACCTCAGGAAATAAAGGCAGAGAAAGCTGAGAGAGAGAAATTGAGCTGGGGCAGGTCCATGTGCTCCAGATTCTTCCTCACCCTGAAATGTCATGGCAGCTTTTGGAGGTTGCCAAAAAGTAAACAAAAACCCAGCGGTGCCTGGTTCCTCCATCCCACCCCCCAACAGTTTCTTAAACACTTAATGTCCAGCTTAAGTGAAATTAACAGATTTTTAAATCCACACAGGTGTCAAAAAGGAGAGTTACAAAAATTTGCTTGTTCCTGTTCTTGCAGCAAAACCAATCCCAATTCGAGCCTCAGAGGCAGAGGGCTAAACGCAGTATCTCTTGTTCACCCCCGTTCAGAGGTCCAAGGGGCTCTTTGGATCCCATTCCTAGCAGGGAACCCCTGTCGAGGACCTAACAACTCTCGCTGTCTCCAGGCATCCTTCATCCCAGGGATGCTGCTGCACACAGCTGATGGACGATGGCTCAGCCCCAGGCACCCCCACTCCTTCCTGCACAGCTCAAAAGCCAGGCAGGGGATTAGTCACACACTGCCTTCCTCCTTCTCTGCTACACCCTACATGGGAAACAGGCAACCACACACACCCCAGCCAGCTGTCTGAAAAAACGTATATATTCAGCACACACTCAGTACAGTATAGCAACAAAAGCTACCATCGTTTCCTTAAAAACCAACAAACCACCAACTTCAAAACAATCACCAAAGCTTCCAAATCCTCCCCACCCTACAGCACTGATCCTTGGCTTTCTGGCCCCAACAAAGCACCAGTGGCAAGTGACCCCAGCCCCATGCTATCCCTGCCTGGCAAGGCAGAGACACTGGCCCCGGGCCCTCTGGCAGCATCTCCTGCCTCAGCACCCATCTCCTCCTGTGGGGTCTGGGGTGCTGAGGGTGGTACCACCAGAGGAGCTGGGCCAGCAGTCTGCTCCGGTGCTATCCCGTGCAGTTATTTGGGGGACACACGCACCAAAGAAAATGGGACAAGCTCTGGCTGCCAGAACATGGAAGCCACCACAGCCTCACTGGGGCTCAAAACAGCCCTAGGAATGTGTCAGGGAGGAGAGGGGGATTCCGTTGCTGATCCTGGAGGGTCCAATGCTTGGATTGCTGCAACAGTGTCTCTGCTGCTTTCTGCTGGAGGTAGGGGATGAGGCCGAAGAGAGGGAAGGAGCTGCACAGTGGCAGGGCTGGGAGCTGGCAGGGCCCTCGCCACTGCACAGAGGGGAGGTAGATCAGCTTTGGAGGCCTCTTGCCTGGGAGGATGTCTTCTCGGACACCACCTCTCTTTCTGGGGGGAAGAGCCTGCTGCAGGGCCCTGAATGCCTGTGCTTGCCTTCTCCCAAGGCAAAGGTGTCTTGGAGCCTGTTCATGCTGCTGGAAAGCTCTCGAACTTGTGCAGCAACTTCCCTCAAAACTTTTTAGCCCTGAAACTGCCTCCACGGCTGCTGCAAGCAAACCCCCGGCAGCTGGGGACAAGCCCAGAGGTGACAGAGACACGTGGGGCAGGAGGGACTCGGCTCCCTCCTCTTGCCCACTTGGTTGGACCCCAACCCTGACCCCAGCCCCTCTCCCTGCCCTGCCACACCAGTCCCGCTGCCACCCCTGCCCTGCGTGCTGTGGGGATAGCATGTGTGATGCTCTCCATCCTCCCCCCTCCCCAGGTCCCCATCCCCAGCGCCCCCTCTGCCGTTAGTCTTGCTGCTCGTTCATCTCCATGTCCGACACCAGGATGTTCTTCTCGGCAGATTCACTGGGGTTGGAGGTGGTGCGACTGTAGCGAGCACTCTCGAAGGCGCCGCGCTCCACGCTCTGTCGGCGCTTGTACAGGAAGATGACAACCCCCAGCACGGCGCACAGCGCCAGCGTTGACAGCACGACCACTGCAATGGCTGTCGTGTTCTCTGGCAGAGCTGCAGGGAGGAAAGGCTGCTGAGAGGCAGACAGATGGCTCCTGCTCCTTCCTCAGCCTGCAGGAGAGGCTGGGGCTGGTGGGGCTCCAGCCAGACATGGGTTTTTGGGCAGGGTCATTTAATCATATAATGTCCTGAGTTGGAAGGAACCCACAAAGACCACCAAGTCCAACTCCTGGACCTGCACAGGACACCCCAAAAATCCCACCCTGTGCCTAAGAGTGCTGATGAAACACATCTTGAGCTCTGGCACTCTTGGGACCATGACCGCTGCCCTGGGGAGCCTGTTTCCATGCTGTTTCCCCCATGGTGGGTCAGACCAAGACAGGACTGGAATGAGATTGGCTCTGTTGGTTGACCATGATGCTAATAACACCAAGGTTGTGGATTTGATTCCCGTATGGGTCATTCACTTAAGAGCTGGACTCAATGATCTTTGTGGGTCCCTTCCAAGTCAGCATATTCTGTGACTCTGTGAATCTGCTTTGGTGTTTTGGGGACATCTTGCCCCTGGCAGAGCTCCTGGGACTGGGCAGACTCCCTGGGTCTTTCCTAATGTGTATGAATATTTAGCAGCTGCCTGGGATGGATCTTTGGGATCCTACCAGCAAACATGGTGGCCATCCCCCAGACTGACCAGGCAGTGTGGGCACAGGAAGGAGAGCCTGGCAAGCAGCTGGGCAGACATACACCTCCATGGAAGACGTCTCCTGCTCCTGAGGAGTTCTAACTCAAGGCCAAAGTCACTTGGGAATGGCATTCCCCACCCGCAAACCCCATTCCTTTGGTTATTTGCACAAGCCGGGCTGTGGGACAGGCTCCCAGTCGTGGTTTCCAGTCCCAGTACTGTGCCCAGGCTGATGGTACCACTCACCTGCCCTAGAAAAGCTGCTCTCCTCCACTGCAAAGGTAACACAGACAGGTGAGTGCATGGCCACAACACCCTCCCATCTTCCCACCACCAGCACCACAGGACCCATACCCTGCACTGCTCCCAGTGCTGCACCACACGGGCAATGGGTGATGCACAGCTGGGGCAGTGCTCCGTCTCTGCTCCACCACTGTCCCACCAGCCTCATCCTGCCCCAAGGAGCTGACCCAGCCACTGAGACATGCACAGCCCATCATCGAGCCCAATGGGGACCTGCAGACCCCAACAAACACCAACCCATACAAGTCGTGGCACTGGAATTACCCAAAACATGTGGTTGGTGCTGCCACTGTGACAGCTCTGTTGTGCAGCACCCTGCCCAGACCCCCAGCTCACCCTACAGCAGCCCAGGAGCCTCGGGCAGCAGAGAGGGCCCTACCTCGGGGGATCTTGCAAATGACCCCCATGGTTATGTTTGTGCAGGAACCTAGGCGCCACACGCCGTTGCTGCTCTGGATCCAGTAGCAGCTGTTCTGGCTAAGCATGCTGGGCCCCGTGTCGTGCTGGCCCCAGTTGGAGTAGTTCACAGCAGTGTTGTCATGCCAAACCAAGGTGCCACCTGGGAAATGGGAAAATTAGGCTTGAGGAGGCTGAAGGGGACACCCCACCTTTGTCCCAGTTCAGAAAGTACAAGGAGGTGTGAGGGGCTCTGGGCAACCTGGTCTAGTGGAAGGTGGCCCTGCCCATGGCAGGGGGTAGGACTGGATGGGCTTCAAGGTCTTTTCCAACCCAAACCATCCCGTGATTCTGTGATTCTATGGTGGGGAGGACCAGGGGCTACAGCACACCTTCCTGAATCTGCAGGCTCCGGTGTCTTGTAGAAGGCTTTGGGTTTTCTATCCCACCAAGTCAGAGGAGGACATACATGGCATGTCCAGCATGGCCCAAGACACTGGTGTGCCTGGTCACACTATGGCATGAGCCCCCCTCATTGGTGCCACCACCAAGGGCTTCCTCTGCTCACCACAGACTTGGTGGGAATTCATGGAGGTGCATGGGGGAGTATTTCAAACCTCATTCTTTCCTTTGTACCTTTGGGATTGAAGGTCATGCCCAGCCAGGCCCCCTTGGAAAGGTCCTCATATGCCTGGAGATGCTCCCACACAAAGACGTTCTCCATTTCATCCTGGATGGACAACACTGCACCGCCAACTGCAGAGGGAAGACTGTCATAGAGGAGCCCAGAACTGAGAGGATTGAGCTAGGGAGCAGCAGTGCCCAAGAGGACAAAGTTGACGACCCACCTGTGAACCACATGATGATTGGGGAACCCTAACACGGAACAGCAAGGAGACAATGGCTAACCAAGGCTGGACACAGACACAGGGACAAGGGGGCTCTGCTTCACCCACAAACACCCTGGGGATCCCACTCTCTTCCATTTTAAAGGATGCATCACCTTTCTTCACCACCCCAAGCCCCTCATACCTTTCTGGCACCTCCTCATGGCATCCTTCTGCCCCAGGGTGATCTCCATGTGGAAGGTGTAGCAGTGGTCCCGGAAGGGGATCCAGGAGGAGTCCTCCAGCGATTTGGGACAGCTGCCACTGTAGCTCCACTTGTGTGTGCGGGGGTGACCTGGGGAGTGCATGGTACATTGAAGGTGTGGTGGGGCACAGGATGTCAGAGTTCCACAGCACACTGGGGCACCCAGACCCACAAGGACATGCTCCAGAAGGTCCCTAGTGGGATGCCATCTCCAACTCTTGGTCATGCCCCACCCAGACCACCCCAGGCCCCCTGGGCAGCACCTGTTTGGAGCTGGCAGATGCCCCCCTGCAACTTGGTGTCACAGCCAGCTGTGCGCCAGCTCCCGTCTGTGTCCATGTAGGAGCAGCCAGTGATCTGCTGGGGCTCCCCGTCCTGCCAGTTGGTGTAGATGAGGTTCTCCTCTGTCAGCCACGAGTAGCTCCGGCCTCCCTGGAAGACCACAGGGAGGAGATGCTTAGGGGGCTGCTGTGATCCCCCTGGGGACCTGTGCTCCAGGTGCCTGCCCCCTTCCCTCACCTCATTGTTGGCCAACCCAATCCAGAGCGGAGCCCGCAGGCTGCTGACAGCCTGTGTGAGGAAGGCCTGGTTGTAGGGGTTGGGGATGGTGGCCAGGGTGGCGTTGAGGGTCTCGCAGAGCAGCAGCGCCTCGTGCCACCTGAGGGGTTTCTGCAGGATGCGGTAAGTGCTGTTGTGGTAAAAGAGGGCGCCGGTAGGAGAAGGGGGGAACGGTGTCTGCGCAGGGCTCAGGGATGGGTCTGGAGGAGCAAAGAGACACAGTCAGAGGGCACAGAGGACACTCTTGCATCCCAGGTGGGTCACTTCCTCGTCCATCCCTACCCAGGCCAGGCTGTCCCTGGCACTGTTGTGGTGGTTGCACCTAGGGACATCCTGGTGCAACTGGGGAGGGCAGGGGGACATCCCCAGGGATGCCAAGCAGTGACACCCTAGCACCATCCCCACCTGGGAGCTGTCCACCAGGATGCATGTCCCTGTGGGACACACTGAGCCAGGCTGGTGTGCACAGGTTTGGGGCTGTCCCATAAATGGCTGGGACCAGGGACCTACCCGCCCAAGTTAAGTCTATCTCCCCAACTCTCCCCAAGCTAAACCCATCACCCCCAGCTCCCCAGTCCCACCACAGCATAGGGCACCAGGGTGGCAGTGGCAGATTCCCAGCCAAAAGAGCTGGGGCTGTTCCCTCCTCCCCCTCCTACCTATGCTCCGCTGGCAGACATAGCCGTGCTTCTCCTCCAGGCAGCTCCGGTCATCCCAGCGTCCCGTGAAGAGCGGGGATGAGCCATGCCACACGACGACACAGTTGGTCTGCACAGCCAAGCCACAAGGTCAGCACTGCCCTTAGCACTGTCATCCTACACCACAGAGATCCCCATGCCAGGAACTCCCACCCTGCAGGGCTGCATCCTGCACTGCCATTGGAGAGCCACCCCAGCCTGCTAAATCCTTCCTTTACCCAGGCTGGGCCTGGGGCTGAAACCTTTCCTGGGGGATGGGAGCGCTATGGGGAATCTCCCTCACCGGCTTGTCACGGGGGCTGGAGGAGCTGCAGCCCGAGGGCTCTCCAGGTGCCCAGCTCACGTGCCGCAGTGGCTCCCCCTCCACCCACTGGAACTCCCTCTGGGCATCGTGCAGGCCAATCCAGAGGTCAAAGGAGATGTTGGGCAGCATGGAAGTGATGAAGGCTGCAAGTGACAGGTGAGGCACTGAGGACCACCCCTGGCAGGTAGAACCCTGGTGGGGTGGTGGGGCAGAGGAGACCTACCCTGCTCCAGGGGGCTGGCGATGGTGGCCAGGACGGCGCCCTGGCTCTCGCACACCTGCTTCGCCTCTGGCCATTCCACTATCTCGCCTTTGTTGTGGCCATTGAAGCTGAAACACTGCACAGGCAGGGGCACTGGACAGTCCAGGACGTGAAGCTACCCCCAACCCTGAGCCCTGCACCCTCCCCACCCAGCCACCCTCTGCAGCCCCATTCTGTCCCAGTGGTCCTTCTCCCCTTCACACCCTCATACCTGCCACTCCCCAACCCCTCCAGCCCTCCCATATCTCTCCTGGCAAACCTATGCACACACCTTACCTTCCCCACCCCACAGCACATCTCTCCCAGCATCCCTGTAAATGCATCCTCCAGCATTCCCCACAAAACATGTGCAGGCATCCCTCTCCATCCTGCCATTTTGCAGCCACCCCCCTCTGCGCCTCCACAGGGCTGGTGGAAGACCAGGAAGTAGCCATCACCTCTCCATCCTGCCATCCCCTCTCCCATCCTGCTGTCCCCTCTCCCTCCAGCAGTACCTTGCTGAGGAACGGTAGCCAGCCTTGGGGACAGCCTCCACTCGTGGCAGCAGATACCGGAGGGAGGGAAGGCTTCACAGCCGTCCCGTTGTTCCGCTTGCAGATGTAAGGCAGCGCCGTCATGCACTTCTGGTCTCCCCAGTCCTCTGCAGGGAGGGACAGGCTGGGCATGATGCCCCTTTGCACCAGTACCGGTGCCCCGGCCCCTCAGAGCCCCATGCTGAGCCCTGCCCTGCCCTGCCCTCACCTCGGCTGGCTGTCATGTACACACACTTCCTGTCCTTGCTGATGGGCCGAGGCTTGCCCGGCGCCCAAAAGACAAAATTGAGGAGGGACCCATCAGACCACCTGGAACAGCATCAGGAGGAGCACGAGGCTGAGCAGTGACTTGGTGAATAGAAGCACTTGAATGCCCTAACTGGGAGCTTGTCCCACCACATCCTCTTGGATGAGAAACCTCCAGCCCAGCAGCCCAGGATGAGACCCTTGAGATGCAGTTGCTGAGTCTCAGCACTCTGAGAGGTGGGGATGGTGGTGTAAGGACATGCAGGGACATAGTGGTGTGGGGATGTGATAGGGATGGTAGTGTGGGGACATCCAGGGACACGGTGGCTGTCTGTGACTTACTTGAACCTCCCGTCGTTCTCGTAGGTGTGCAGCCCAATCCACCAGTGCTGCTCCTGGCCCCTGGAGAACTGCATGCCCAGAGAGGACTTATCAGTACCCTTCAGGGTGTACTCTGGGGGCAGCTGAGGCTGTCATGGGGATAAGACACCCTTCCCCAGCTTGCAAAAGCAAAGCAAAAAGCATCATTTTGCTGAGCCCCAAACCCACCCCCAGGCATCAGGACCAGCCACCACACAAGCCCACCATGACCCCAGCAAAGCCCAGCACACCCAAATATTGTCCCTCCAGAAAAGGGTGAAAGAAGACAAGGAAGAGCAGCCCACAAGGCAGCAGAGCCCACTGGTGTCCTGGGAAGTTCCTGTCTCCTTGGTACCTTCTTCAGGTTCTGGCCCAGGAAGCGCAGCTCAGCCTCGCTGTGCACTGACGCCAGCTCGGCCTGGAACCAGCTGCAGATGCGCTGTGCCTGCAGCCACGTTGAGTGGTGCTCGAAGAACTTGTACTCGGCCTCCTGGTACTTCACCCACTCTTTGCTGCCTGCAGGCAGGGACCGGTGTCATGCTGAGGCTGTGACACTCCTGCCATGGTCACCCTGACCCTTGGTCCCTGCCTGTTGGGCTGCTTTGCTTTGGCTCCTCTCCTGCAGTGGAGCGGCAGCAAGATGCCTGGGTTCCCCTCCCTCCCACAACCCTGCCCAGGATCCATCCTCCTCTGGGTAACATTGCAGCAGACACCCATTGAGGACATCAGGCAGTCTGCACGACCTGAAGTTGAGTCAGGAGAGGTTAAAGTTGGTTATTAGGAAAATGTTCTTCCCCCACAGGGTGGTCAGGCACTGAACAGGCTCCCCAGGGCAGTAACTATGAGTCCAAGGCTGCCAGAGTTCAAGGAGCATTTGGACAACACTCTCAAGTGCAAGGTGGGATTGTTGGGGTGCAGGGCCAGGAGCTGGACTTAATGGTCCTTGTGGGTCCCATCCAACTCAGAATATTCTGTGACTGTGACAAAAGGCCATGGCCAACGCACCTTGGGTCGTGATCTCTGGCTCCTTCACATCAGCACCTGGAGAAAGGGCAAGGAGAAGCTGTCAGTGGGATGCAGGCTGGGATGTTCCCATGGATGCTTCTCCACAAACCATCCCTGGACTACAATGGCAGGATGCCCTTCCTGAATTTCCCCAGAAGGGACAGCACCTCTCCTGGTCCCTGACCTGGGAATCACCCTTCCTCCTCCCAAGGATTCCACCACCCCACAGCCCATGCTCCTCCAGGTCAGTCACAGCTGATGGGTTTGGGGACCCCTTTGCCAGTACCTTTGGGCAGTTTGCAGATCCAGTCCAGCTGGGCTTCGCACTGCATTGGCATCCACTGCAGAGAGGCCAGATCCAGCACCGCGCAGCTCCGGATGTCATCGTCATCATAGTTACTGCGGTCAAAGTTGTGGTAGAAAAACTGGGGGTTGAGAGAGATGGGCAGTGTTGGGCATTTCCACCAGCACCGGATTTGTCCCTCCCACAACCCAAATGCCCCCTGGACTCACCCCCAGCCCGTCGCTCCACCTCCAGCTCCGGTCCCCAGTGGGGTCCCGCCGGTTCAGGCCGATCCAGAACCAGTGCTGCTCATGGAGCTCTGGCTCCGACTCCCTGTGGGGAGTCAGGGGGACAGGTGAGTACACAACCCCCTTCAAACCAGAGGGATTCATATTTATATACAAATATATGTTTATAATCAGGGCTTTTTCTGTTTGTTTTCAAAGTCTGCCATCCCCATACACCTGAAGGCAGGAACTGGGATAACAGGCATGCCGTCTCAGGGCTGAAGATGCTTTAAACCCAAGCTCCATCCCCAAATTACACTGAACTTCCTGCACATCTCCCACATCAGCCACACCAACTGATGCACCTTCTGTACACATCTGTGCTCAGAGAGATCTATCCATCCATGCATCCATCCATGCATCCACCCATCCATCCATCCACATGTGCCAGAGCACCAAGAGGGCCGTGGACTTGTGGCAAGCACATTCTGGCAGTGGGACACACCCTGATGCTGCCAGCCTCTCACCCAAAAATCTTGTTGAGGGTGTTGGCGACAAAATGCTCCTCCTCGTAGCTGCCGAGGCTGAGCAGCTGGGCGCCCAGCTCCTGGCAGAATTCCTGTGCAGCGATCCACATCTTCTTCTCTTGAAGCTTTTCAAAGTTGAACACCTGGGAAAGGAAGAACCCGCAGCATGGTGGGGCTCAGCAGCAGAACAGGAGCAGAGCACTGTTCCCACCCACGGACAGCCACATCCCAGGGCACAGTGCTGCCATCCAGCTGCAGCCAGGCTTGTGGGGTGCCTCTTGCAAGCACCAAAATGTGCCCCTTCACCCCCCTGCACTGGGGAGGCACATGCATCCCCACACCGACCTGCGCAACCCCCCTTCACCTTGTAGCAGTGACGGAGTTTGGGGTCGGAGCTCCATCCTGGGGGGCAGGTGGCAGTGAGGCTGGGTGTGGGGAAAGGACCAGGCAGCTCAGGATTGACTGGGGTGCCTAGGTTCTGCCGACAGATGTACTTGGCCTTGAACGTACTGCAGTTCTTCACCTCCCACAGCCCCATGGAGCTGCCGGTGGCCAGGGCCACGCAGCCACCCTTGTTGTAACCTGGAGCGCTCACGAGAGCAGGGAAGATGCCAGCCTTAGGGTTGGACCATGCTGGGGGGCAGTGCCAGCCCTGCCCTGCATGAAGGGGGAGTCCTCATCCCACCCCCATCCCTTACCGGGCTGGTTGCGGTTCCAGTGAGTGTACATCACCTCATCACCACTCAGCCAGCGGAATGCGCCTGTCTCATTGATGTCCTGCAGAGCTGTCCAAAAATACTCCCCATCCCAGCCATAGATGAGGCTGCTCACGTATGCCTGCTCGAACCTGAAGGGACAGCGAGAGTGGGCAATGCAGCAAGCTGAGACACCGAGCCGCCCATGATGCTCCAGCCCTTGGAAGTCACTCCCCACCTTGCAGGGCTCGTTTTGGGGTAAACCCACCACCACCAGCATGGCACTGACCTGTTGGTGATGGTAACCAGGGTGGAGCTGTAGTCGGAGCATGTCTTGCGGGCATCACTGTAGGGGACACGGTCCTCACCCAGCCAGAAGCAGGACGGGCTGTGCCACTTCCAGCCCTGGGGATGGGTGACAGGGAACATCCACCACCAGCCATCTGGACCTCCCCAGAAGGATGGGAGCAATCCCAGGGCACGAGAGCAACATCCCAAGTCCCCCACCACTGCCTCTGCCTTCTCCTGGGAGGTCTCCTGCCCCCAGTTGCCCTAGCTTGACCCCGCTCAGCTTTGAGTTCTAACAAGCCCCTGGTCCCAGAGGACGTGGCTACAGGGAAAACAAACACCCAGGCAGCTTCAAAGCTGGGGAAACAGCTCTCCCTGCCAGCGTCCGGCCCCAGCCGGGGTGCAGGGAGGGGAACACAATCCTCCTCTTTACGCCGCAGGGCTGAGTCCAAAGCGAGTACCACCACAGCCAGCTTTAATCCCCCGCCTTGTTGATGTTGGAGTCTCTCCGGAGCTGGAGACACAATAGTGCCTGTTTTCTGCCAGAGCAGGGAGTGGGGCAGCCCTGGGGCTGGCAGCAGTGGTGGCAGAGTGGGGAGGGACATGGGGGCTCATCCATGAGAGGGGACACACACCCTTCACAAGGATGAAGTGGCTCAGCCAAGGAGCCAAGTGGCCCCAGGCTCAGGGACTCCCTGGAAGGTGAAGCATCGCTAGGGTTCTACTCCTGGGTCCCCTGAGAATTGGAAGGACAGTGGGGGCACATGCCATATGCAGTGTCATCAGCATAGTGGGGAGGGAAGCAGAAGAGCAGCCTTGGGAAATGAAAACAACCGCAAATCCCAGTTTTTCCCCCAAGTTCCTGCTCCTACAGCCTTTCTCCGAAGCTGGCAAATCCAGATACAGACCCATCAGCTGGGTCCCTCTGGAGCAGCATGGATGCAACTGAGCAGACAAGAAAGGGGCCTATCCTGGGACGGTGCAATGTCCCCAGATGGGTCCCCAGCCAGCCCCGGCCTCAGCACCCCTAACACCCCAAGGATGCACTCCCACACACTGAACACCACAGCAAGTCCCTGTGATCCAAAAGAGGGCCAGGACAGAATCCCCAACCCCAACTGCTGCCTCCAGCTCCCAATCCCAGTGTGCCCCCACATCCCTCTCCTGCTCTGCCTTTCTCATTGCCCAAACCTCTATCCTTAATCGCTTCCTTTAAGGCTGTTCCTGAAATGAAGGAGGTTTTTAAACGGGGAAAAAGCAGCAAAACCACCATGAAAAACCAGTGGAGTGGCTGGAGTGAATAGGACCAAACCCCTGAGCAAGATGTGCCTCCTCTCCACCAGCTTCTGCCTCAGGGTGGCAAAAGTCCTCACTGAGAATGAGTAAGGAGAAGAAGGATGGTTCTTGGCTCATTTGTCCCTTGTATTGGTTCATCGGTTCATTTGTCCATCGCAGTTTGTTTCCCAGTTCATCTCTGCTGGGTGCCCAGGGCCACGATAAGACTGTGGCTGGAGAGCCAGAAGGGAGTTAAACCTGCATAGGGAGTCCTCAGGACTGCTTTGGGGACACACAGATGTGTGGCAGCAGAACTTTGCCACTGAGTGTCTCATCCCCATGCACCTGCTGACACTGGGGGCTTCTCCAGCTACGTCTGGCAGCCCTCAAATCTGGCCCTGCATGGCAGCTCTCCTGCAGGGCTGCTGTGCTCCCCTGGGCTCTGGCAGAGCCAAGCAGCTGCTGGAAATGGGGCAAGGACATGGGAGGAGCCCAGCAGCACCTCTGGGAGCTGGTCCGGAGCGGCTGCTTGCTAGTCAGGGCACAAGCACGCTGGCCAGCTCTGAAAGGCTGGGACAGGTTTAAGAGCCACAGCGCTGCCAGACTCAGTGCTTGGAGGCTTTGCAGAGAACCACAAAAGCCACTTCCCAGCAAGCATGGGAACGGGGCAGCTTCAGCCCCATGCGACAGCTGGGGAAACTGAGGCAGAGCATGGGCTGAGTGAGAATCTGCTGGTTTGGTGTCCCCAAAATGCCCATGCCCTGCCCAGAGGAGGCAACCTGCCACCGTGTTGAGGCATAGGGCTGGCAGCCGCCTCCATCCTGCCAGGCTCCCACGTGCTCCTGTGTTTTGGCATTAAGAGAGGCAAGGGGAAAAAAAAGAACATCCCCGTTGGCAGCCAAGGCCACCTGATGGGGAGGGTCTTGGACAATGTGCACAGACGCATGTGCTTTGTGTCCCAATTTTTCCCATGGACTCCTCCACTATGGCAGCGAGGAGCTCAGCAGCCCCAGAGTGCTCCAGCTCAGCAGCTCTCAGGCACAGACCAGCTGCTCCAGACGCTGCTCATTGGGGCTCCCCAAAATGGTTTTAGGGAAAGGTCCCCTGAAGCCTTGAGCACCAGACAGAGCCATGGAGCAGCCAGAGGCTCTGCCACCCCAGGTGCCCCTCACCTTTCGGCACCCGTGGTCATCCTCCTCCTTCTCCTGGCTCACCCGACCGGGCTTTTTGCAGATGGATGGCAGGGTCTGGTTGCAGGGGCTGTCATTCCACCTCCCTTCCTGCAGGGCGGGAAGAGGAGTGGCAATGAGCCCGTCTGACAGCCTGGGGGATGTCCCAGCCCTTTCACCCCTACCTTTGAACGAAGTCCAAAGACTTTCGTTCCCTACACCAAATCCCCAAGGATGATGAGATGGATCCCTCCCATCCCAACAGCTTGGATGAGCTCGGTTGAACCCAGCTGGAGACACTCCCTGAAGAATGCCTTCCTCAGCAATGAGGATGCTGAGGTGCTCCCTGCAGAGGTGCAGGATAAGCCCCCATCCCCTCCAGGTTCTCACCGGTCCCCAGATGGTCACACAGTCCTCCAGGCTGTCACGGAAGTTGTTGGGCTCGAAAGGGTGCCAGTACGTGAACCTCACGGGTGTCCCATCCGACCACTCGAAGTTCATCTGCAGCTTGAGGTCATTTAGGCCAATCCAGAGCTCCTCCACATCTGCCAGGACAGGAAGGGAGGGAGTGAAATTCCCTCCTCCCAGCTGACCATGTGCAGAACCCCCTGGTGACCTCAGCCCCCATGATGGGACCGGTCTCTGCACAGCACCTGCCGAAACCCACTCAGGGCTTAGCTCTGACCCCCTGGTGCCAGTGGGCAGGAAAGGGCAGGGCAGGGTTGGACAGCTCCTGCCTGCAAGGATGGACCCCCCGAGTGGGAAACACAGGGACATTTGCCTGCAGCTTTCAGAGAGGGGCTAGCAGTATGGGAGTAAAAGTACAGATCTGCAGGCTCAGGTCCAGTGAGCTACTGGTTTTCAACCATTCCCTTCCAGCACATCCCAGTCTGCTCCCAGCCTGGGGGCAGCAGTATTTCTTCTCCTTCCTCCACTCTCCTATGGCTCCTTGCTGGAGCAAGTCCAGCAGGAATTGTTTTACCATCTTTTCCTACACTAACTAGCTGGGACTAGCACCATTCCCAGCTGCAGCTGTGTAGTTTTGACTCAGCACTGCAGGCTCCAGGAACAGCTTTTACATTTGCTGGATGGAGGATGCACCTGGATTATGGGCTCCTCCAAGGAACACATCACCTCCAGCCTGGGACCTCTGCTCCCTGTACAGCCACAAAGTCAACTCTGCAGCCTCCAGTGCATCCAGGGACTCTTCCATGGACCCCATAAGACAGGAAAAGGGCTGCTGGCACAGTAATGTCCTCCTTACCTTGCTTGATCTCCTTGGTGACAAATTCCAGCTCAGAGAGGGTGTGGATGCTGACCAGGTCACCCCCGCTTCTCAGGCAGGTCTTCTTTGCCTCCTGCCAGCTCTTCTTTTCTCCCACCAGCCGGTAGCAGTTGGACTGGAAGGGCTGCCAGCTGGGCTCGCAGTCCACCTTCACCTCCGACCACGAGTCTGGCAGGACACAAGGCAGCCTGAGGGCTCCTGCCCAGCTCTCCAGCCCTCTCCTTGGCAGAGAATGGACCGCAGTCCTGCGGGTGCTCAGCAGACCAAGCCAAAGCCGCAGTGGGAAACACGGCCAAAATATAACAGGCAGTGCAAGGTGTGGGAATGGCAGCTTCAGAGCTCCAGGGACAAAACAAAATCCCTTCTGTCTGCAGAGGAGTGAGGGCAGAGCAGAGCAGAGAGCATCCCCTCCCCTGGAGACCACGGGGCCCTGCTGCTCTCCATCCCTCCCTTACCACCCAACCTGGAATGGCACCAAGCACTTCTTGGAAATGTTCCTTGGGGATGACTTTTCCCATATCTAGGGAGCTCAAGTCCTGCTCTGCACACATAGGACACCAGCAAGCTGGGGACACCATGGGCACCTATATGGGCAGCATCCCCTGACCATGCCAGGGTGGGAGCACACCCCAATGAGATACAGAGCTGCCCATTCCTGTTGCTGGTCATCCCCTGCTCACCCATCAGGAAGGGGTCAGTCGTGGCGTTGGGCTTCTTCTTGCAGACGTAGGGGAGGGCGATGCCACAGTCGCGGTTCTGCCATCCCCCGGATGACTCGGTGCGGATCACCCCACAGTTCTCCTCGCTGGGGTTGTCGGGCTGGTCTGGAGAAAGGGAGGAGGAGGCGACAGGCTACTGAGGAGCCAGCACAGAGCCACCAGTGCAGCTCTCCCTGCTTCAACACCACCAAAACACCTTTTATTTTGTCATTTTGCACGACGAAGATGTGACCCCAACATGCCCAGGATTATTTATAGTGCCTCAATGCACAAGAACCCAAAGGGTCACTTTTTTACCTGGAAATGTCGATAGCAGTCAGGGGGTCAAAGTACCAGACCTGAACTGCTCCCGCTTGTCCTCGAACCTCCTCCGAGGGTATCACTGTATTCCCCCAAGTGCCTTTGGGTGATGGCACCAGGCATGAGCAATGGGCCCTCTTTCCTCTGAGCACCCCAGGGTTAGGGATGGGTGTCTGCAGCTGGGGACCACTCCTCAGCCACATTCCAGCACTAAGCAGGGATGCAGCAACCCGCCAAACAAGGAATGTCAGCCCAGGTTATCCACAGGGTCAATGAGTGTTTGCAGAGGCCCAATTCCCCCTCAGCACCCGGTGTCCCTGCTCCAGCTCCACAAATGTCCCAGGTTGTTACACAGGCCCCTGGGGCTCTCTGTCCCCATGCAGCAAGAGGATAACCTGCAGCAGCCATCTCCCTTGCCATGGGGCCATCTCTGATGGTCACAGGGTGTTCCTCAGGCCCCATCACCACCACAACCTCCCCTGTCTCACCACTCTCCCAGTTGAGGTACTTGAGAGGTGAGTTGTCCGACCACTGCCAGCCTCCATTGATGTCCAGGTCATTCAGCCCAATCCAGAGCGTAGAGCTGTACCCAGTCAGCAGCCCTGGAGGGGCAGAATCAGTCCCCCAAGCCCAGCTCAGTCCCCAGCTTGTCACCCCCCCAAACTTGGGGCAGGCAGAGCAAACTGGCAGTGGCAATGCCCACAGTGCCACCAGCTCTGCCCCAGATGAGGAGTGCACAGCCAGGCTGCCAGAATCTCACCATTGATGTAGGTCTGCTCATGGATCTCTGTGATGCTCAGCAGGTTGGCCCCTTGCTGCTCACAGCTATTCCAGGCCTCCCGCCATGACAGCGTTGACTGGAAGTTGAACTGGTAGCAGCTGTTGGTGAGGTGGTCCTTGTCCCAGAAGGTCTCACAGTCATTGCCTGTGGGGATGAGCAGGGTGAGGACCCAACGTAGATACCAAAAAACCTCCAATAACCCCTAAACCCCAATAACTTGCTGCTCTGGCACTGCAGACTGCTCACAGGGGGAGAGGAGAAGCCCAAAAGTCCCCAAGAGGGATTGGCATGGGGTTTTTGCTTTTCCCCATGGGATGTGTCCCCCTACTTACTCTTTATGGGGCAGAAGCCCCACCGCTCATCCTTGCCATAGTCCTGGGTGGTGGCACACCAGAGGTGCCCGTCCTCCCGCCCCGTGCTGGTGCACTCGTGAAACCACTGGTTGTCGTACTTGAAGGGGATGGTGCAGGGTTTCCCATGGGAGTTGCCCTGGATGGTGTAAATCTCTGAGGGAAAAGAGGAGCCCTTGCTTAAGGATGTGTCTATGGAGGCTGGAGGGAGATCTGGGGTGAGGGGTGTGGGTTGGCCCAGTGTGGGGGGTTATGGGGTGCCCGGAGGCTGCCCATTCCCCATCACCCTGATCCTGCCTGGTTCTGTAGCCTCAGCAAGCTGGGACTGAGCTTCCCAGGCAGGACCCGATTGCTGCAGCACCACAGCCTCAGCTCACATTTTGGGGATGGTTTGGGTTACAGGATAACACTAATGCCCAAGGAGGCGTTACCAGAGTAGGGCATGGAGCACAGATCCTCCTCGGTGCCATACGTCCTCCACTGTGAACCATGCGCCTGGTCGCCCCTGTCCAGGGAGGAGTTGCCGAGGCGGGCACCCAGATGCTGTGACAGCTGCTCCCCGAGCCCACGGCAGCTCCAGCGCATGTTGACCGACTCGCGGTCGCACTCGTAGGTGGCCAAGAGGTGCAGCCCTGCCGTGGTGTTGGCCCCATGCCATGACACCCCCAGGCACTGCATGGCCCCCACATTGAAGAGGCGATTTCGGGAGACCCATTTCCACTGCTGGGCTGGGGCACTGGCATTGCAGCTCTTGGCCAGTCGCACCAGCGAGTCCTTGGTCTCCAGGCAGCCCTGCGTGCCCGTGTTGTAGATGAGGAAGACTTTGGAGTCTGGGGAGAGAACAAATGGAAAGGGTGAAAGCAGCACTGGGGCTTCAGTATGTGCCATGCATGGTTCTGAGCCCTGACAGAACATCCTGGCTCTGTACAAAGCAAGATTTGGGATGCATCCTGGGCACAGCACCCGGGACACTGCGGACCACCACTTCCCTTCAGCATTGACTCAGGGTTTGCCCCAGTGCCCATCCCCGGTGGTGGGCTCTGGACAGAGCGACACCAGTGGGCGTCTGTATCCAGCATGGCATCACCAAGGGTGGCTGCTGGGCATCGGACCCAGAGCAAAGTGCTCGCCCACTCTAATTACATCATTAGAGCCGTTCAAAACTGAGCTCCCATGGGCAGCACTTGGCTGCAGCATTCCCAGGCACTGCAACAATACCAGTGCTGGAGAAGCCAATGGCTTCGGCACCAGCCATCTGCTCCGAGCGGAGAAAAACAGAGCAGGGAAATAGCGCATCCATCACTGCTATGTGTGTTTGGGGACCTGCTAAAAACTGTGGAGCGAACAGGAACTGCTGGGGAAGGTCTCCCCTCGTGTGAAGGAAAATGCCTGCACAGCCCCAGCCCCAGCAAATACAGAATGTCACATCAGGACCCTTTGGAATCCCTGCCCAGGCACTGGGAGGCGGAAGCCGAGTGAGGGGAATCGCTGCCAGCAGGCAGAAGTGCAGCCAACGAGGCAAGACAGGCCGAGCTCAATCCCAACTCCACACACGTCTCACAGTCCTGCCTGCTGCCATGGGCCAACCATGCATCCCCAAGGAAATTCCCGGACCCTCAGTATGACGGGGGGCCACCCCACCATGTGACTCTATCCCAAAACCAGCATAAACCAGTAAATCCCAGACATCATGCTGGGCCATGCTGCTCCAGCTGATGTGTCATGTTTAAAAGACACTTTATTTCTTCAAATGAATGTTTCTAAGCTAAAAAGCCACCTCAGGGCTTCTCACTGCCTCTTCTTGCCCCAACACCCCAGCAAGAAGCATCCCAAAGCACTACAACAACACCACCACTTCTGTTGTTCTTTTTTTCGTTACAAAACATCCCATTTTTTTCCACCACAAACATTCACCAGAAGCCCAAGCAAACTCATGGGCCCCACTATATTTAGCTTTGGTTTGCTTTGGTTTTTTGCCATTGTATGAATTTTTTAGGCTGAAAAGGTTTTCATTTCCTATTTCCCCACAACCTCACCCTGCCCCAGCTCTGTTGTTACAGGCAGCTCCGGCACATTCAAGCAACAAACATCTTGGCTCACAGAACTTCCCTGCCCTGTGTACGAAAGGGAAAAAGAAATGGAGGAAGACAGACATCCCCATTTCTTTTAGGAGTTCCAGCATCAACCCAGCTCCAGGACAGAAATTATGTCAGAGTTCTCTTCCCCAGCCCATTTGATATCAGTGATGATGTCAAATAAACAAAAGTGAAGCTTGTTTGCAGGGCCTTATTTAACTTAAGGGAAACATTTAATTTCACTGAAAATATTTTAAAAATCATAGCAAGCGAGAAAATAAGCAAAAATCCAGACAGGGCTGATTCTGGCTAGCTGAAGCTCAGGTTCCTTAAGCTGGTGCTTCTCCAGCTGGAACTGGCCTGATCCCAACCTGGACAGTGGGAGACCAGCTCATCCCCCATCAAACACCTTCTCCCCATGCCAGCACCACCCATGCCACACCCAGCCCATCACTCTCCCCTTCCCACCTACAGTGAGGGCAGTGCAGCCCCTCCAGCACCAGGAACACGGGGGTCTTTACAGTTTTGGGTGATGCAGCATCAGTGCTCTGACCCACTGGAGCAGGATGAGGCCTCCCTGGGGCACAGTCTGATGCCACAGTGGCTCCTCTGCAAGGAGCCAAACGCCAGCGCTTTGCTGCTTAGAATAAAAAAAGCTGCTCTACCATGAGCATCACCACAGGGAGCATCAGCAA
The DNA here is from genome assembly GCA_013397815.1 of Aleadryas rufinucha. NCBI lineage: Eukaryota > Metazoa > Chordata > Aves > Passeriformes > Aleadryas > Aleadryas rufinucha. Next base: position 22,321 of record VZTH01006150.1, read on the forward strand.
CAGGACACCCTCCCCTGTTACCTGTGAGCCCTGCCTTGCAAGAAAAAATTAGTATCAGGTTGGAATTCGTGTCAGGGTGCTCAGTGCCACGTTGGGGCTGGCAGCACCATGCAAGGGCCACACTCACCAGTGGCCCTGCAGTGGCACCGTGTTCAAGGAAGCCATCCAGACTGGAGGGGGCAGGCCCAGGGCCAGAGAAGCACAAAATACCATTTTACTCTAAAAAGAGAAGAGATGGAGGTAGGAAATTATAGGCTATGGGATTTGGGCAGCCCCTGCATGTTGCAAGCAGCTCAGCCCCTTGGCTCAAAGGCGGCAGGAGAGGCCACGTAGTGTGTGTCCCCAGTGTCTGCTGGGCCATGGAGGAATGGGAAAGCTCCAGCACCAGCTCAGCCCTGGCACCCCCCAGCTCTTCCAGCTTCTCCCTGTGCAAAACCGCTTGCTGTGCACTGCTGGGGAGGAGCTGGGGGGACGACCCGCATGAGCTCAACACAAGGCAGCAAAGCTGTGCTTCACGAAAAAGACACCTTTCTTTGCCTTATTTCTATGGAATTTGGGGTTGCCTGGGTCCATGGTGCCCATGACATTGGCAGTGGTGCTTGGATAGGCTCCTGGGCACTGAAAGGAGCATTCAGCATTCCTGACCCCAGCATAGATGTGGAGTTGGGTGGGAGGAGGCAAGTTTGGATCAATGAATCGCTTTTCCCAAGGTGGTATTCTGCAGAGCAAACTCAATCCTTGCAGGAGGTAGCTCCAGAGGAGTATCCCAAAGGGACTGGGAATGCCCCCATCCCTTCCAGGGCCCGCTCCCTTGCACTGCCCTCAGGTGCCATGGCACAGCTATGGCTGACTCCTTTTAGAGATGTTCCTCACATTTTGGTACCCACCCGTGGACCTGAAATCACACAGGCAGAGCTTTCCGACCGCCTTCCAGTTATGGAGGGCCCACACATGGCAAAACCAGCAGATCCTTCTTAAAGAGGATCTCTGGCACAGGACAAAGAGCACTGGAAAACGCAATCCTGCTGGATGCTCTGCCTGGAATCACCAAAATTAAACTAGGGCTGGGATTGGCATGCTCTGTCTCTCCCTCCTGCATCCTCCCTCTTTTGAGCAGGGCCAGCTCGGAGCAGCTCTGATCCATCACATCCTGCTCCTCCTCTGAGGAGGACTTGTGAAAGCAAAGCAAAATCCCACAGACTTCCATCAAGGATGGTGTCTTGTCCCAGCCATGCAGCCACTGGGATGCTGCCTTCAGAGTACTGGTGGGACCATGGAAAGCAGTTGGTGCTACAAGGCAGTGTGATGGTGGGGACAGGGGGAGCTGGGACTGAAAGCAGGACACTGGCTCTGCCTGCAGAGACACTCTCCTCTCCTCTCCCATGTGGGAAATACCGGGATGCTCATGCCCCAGCATAGTGGGAGAAATTGGCCTTGGCACTGGTGGCTGAACACTGCAGGGATGGAGAAGCTGCCATCCTTTGGGGCAGCCCTCAAGGGAGCTTTTACACCCCGTGCTGGCTCCAGGTTCTTTTTCTTAATCAAAAAAGCAAGTTCTTGGCCATCAGGAAGCCTGAACTGAAGGAACTCAGCTCAACCCTTCCCACAACAGCTTTACCATCCCCAAGCCAATACAGAAAGCTTCACAACCAGCAATTTTGGGGACTGTGGGCAGCACCGGATGAGAGGCCACAGGGACGGTAGACAGAGAAAGCCCTGCAGCATGACATAGATGGGCATCCTTGGCACCACCCAGCTCCGAGTACATCCCAGCTCAGCCACCCACAACAGGACACCCAGCGCATCCCTGCTCCATTGCATTTGTCACCCTCCCATCACCACCAACAAATGCAGGGAGCAAATTCAACAAAGGACTGAAGCTACAGCTGGACCCTGGTCCCAGTTATCCTGGACTGGAGCAGCTCCAGGGCTCTGGCTGCAATTACAACTGAAAGCAAATGATATCCCCAACATGTCAGTGCTGTGAGGCTCTGTTACCACATCCCTGCCAGCCCCTGCCACCTCTTTGGCTCCTCTATGAGGGTGATCATGGCACCGTGTGATGCCAGAGCCCCTCGTGAACCTCCGGAACGCAGCCCTGTCCTTCAGCCACCCTGGCAAAGGTGCTCCCTGCCCTTGTTCTCACTCAAGGCTCCCCTTTATGTGGGATGTTCCCAAAAAACACAGCTCCAAGTCGTTTGTGCAAGAGGCTGAGCACACCCGGAGCCACAGGGACGATCCCTCTCGGAGGTTCCCGTGCTGCAGGGATACGCTGTGGATATGGTTTGCTCCAAACCACCTGGTAAAGGCAGCAAAGCCTTGAAGCCCACAAGGTGCCCTAGCCATTCCAGGCATCTGGGCTCCACTGGCGCTCTGAGATTCATGAGCTCCCTCAGGGGCTGCAGCCCCCCGTGCTAACTAACACTTTCATTTGGATTTGGGAGCCCAGGAAAAAGTTTTACCTGTAACATCCTGCAGCAAGAAACCCACCCTTCACTCACACAGCGCAGAAAGGAACCCCTTTTCAGTCTGAACCTCCTCATGTCATGTGTCTCACCCACCAGCAAACAAAACACAGCCAAGCCACCTACTCCAAACTGCCATCTTTTCAGCCCATATTTGCAGCCCAAGGGTGAGCAGTGGCTCCGAAACCCATATGGCACTGATGGGTGAAAAACTGCGGGAAGTGGGAACTCATTCATGATAAACATGGTGGGGCTGCACCAAGTATGGGGGAAAGATCAGCAACAGAGAAGAAAAATTCCCCTGGAATAAAAAAAACAAACATAAAGAAATGACAAAAAAGATGCAAACAGGCTGGGAGAGCTGGGGATATTCAGCCTGGAGAAGAGAAGGCTCCAGGGAGACCTTAGATCCCCCTCCAGTGCCTAAAGGGGCTCCAAGAGAGCTGGAGAGGGACTCTGGACAAGGGCCTGGAGTGACAGGACAGTGGCTTTAAGCTGGAGCAGGGCAGGGTTAGATGGCATATTGGGAAGAAATTCTACCCTGTGAGGGTGGGGAGGCCCTGGCAGAGGTTGCCCAGAGCGGCTGTCACTGTCCTTTCCCTGAAGTGTCCAAGGCCAGGTTGAATGGTGCTTGGAGCAACCTGGGATAGCGGGAGGTGTCCCTGCTCATGGCAGGGGATGGAAGGAGATGGTCTTTAAGGACCCTTCCAACCCAAGCCATTTTGGGACTCTATGAAGAACCAAAAATCGTTGCTCATGGAACACAGGAGAGTTTCGCCTGACAGACCCTCAGCCGGGCCCAGCTTGCACAGCCCTGAGGAGGAGAGGGAACTGCTGGAATGGGGGGAGACCAGCCCAACGATTCACCTTCCAGTGACAATTGGGAGGGCAGGACCTGAGGACTGCACCCCTGACCAGGCCCAGCCAGCTCTGCTGAGGGATACAGCAGGGTCACGGAAAAGCCCCAACTCCATCTTGAATTTCATATTGGACATATTTCATACTGGACAAATTATTCCTCTGGAGGAAAATCCCCTTCCTGGAGAGAAGTTCCCAGCAAAGCCCAGCTTGAGCAGTCAGTCCAGGCATGGCTGATGCCATCTTTATGGTCTTGGTGTGGAGAAGAGCAAAAAGCAAAGCCATTGCCATGAAGAACATCAATTTTTGGCCCAAGGAAGGAGCCTGTACATCCTTCTGTGGGCTGGGAATGGGAAACAGTGATAAAAGCATCAGCTGTGTCCATGGGAGCTCCCAACAGCAGAGCATCCCTGCTGCCAGCGATCACAGGACACGAGAGCATTCCCAGCCTGCGGGAAGGATATCATGGCTCTACCTTCCCCCCAGCTGCTTTTGGCATTGGTAACTCCGATGCAACTCCTCAGAGAGGAACTTCAGATTAAAAAAAAATAAAAGGGAAGGAAATGCAGCCATACCGGCAGCCCCAGGACATGTCTGGCTCAGAAAAGGCACCAGTCCAGTCTGCTCCAGAGTTGAGAGGAGACACAACTCCCACCCCTGATGCTCCTAAATTAGAGGTTTGCAGCAAATGAGCAATGATGCCAAATATCCCATAGACTCACCCAGCCCAGCACAACCCTGGGGCTTGGCTGGGGCCAGACTTGCCAGAAGCAGCTCTGGATACTCCAAGCCAAGCTCCAGAATAAAAGAGGGTGGTTGTTGTTTCGTTTTTTAAAAACGGACCTCAGGGAGTTAAGGACCTCTTGCTACAAAGAAGAAAGTGAAGCTTCTGATGGTCTGGTTGGGGGTATGGAGCAGCAGGATGTGCACCTGGAGCTGAGAAACTCCTCTTGGCTGGCCCAGCAGTCAGAGAGAAGCTGCTGTTTATATGGTGGGAGCTGTACAAGATGAGTTCCTTACCTGGCTGCGACAATGACGGCTACCTACCACCCTGTTCACTCCTGCTGCCTCATAAAGGTTTTGGAAAGGGGCCACATACTTCACTTCAGCCTCTCTGCAGACATTAAGAAGCCCATTCTCCCAGCATCCTGCCTGGGACACAGATGAATGAATGCATTCCAGAAGGGATGCTTGTCCCTGGGCAGCCCAAGGGACTCGCCACAGCAGTGGCCACAAGGGAGACGAGAGCCCCAGAATCTGCCCTCTGGTACCCAGGAAAGGATAGAAGGATGGACATTTTCCCCAATTTCCCCCTAGACTTGGCCTAGGCTCCAGCCCTGCAGCAGATGCATTCATCCAAGAGGTTCTGACTCCCCAGGAATGCGGGGAGATGAAGGCAGCACCATCCATTGAACAGGCTCCAGCCAGGATGGAGGAGTGCAATGCACCCACCAAGGGCACGGTGGGAGAGGCGAAGGCTCCCTCCCAGGACACACGGTGGCCAAACACTCACCCCTGAGCACTTGCCCTGGCCCCAGCTCCTCTGACTGTCCCCATTCCCTCACCCACCAGCACCCCAGACCCCCTGGCCAGCAAACTGGCCAGCGGTGTGATGTGACGTGCAGGACAGCCCTGACACATCCTCGTAGACAGGGTGCTTCCAGCACAGTTGGCTGAAGACTTATCAAATTTTTTAAAACTACTAAAGAAACTCCCCCTGAAATGATGAAAGATCCACAGATTTCTCCTCTCTTGTTTCTCCAGCACCACTCCTAATGTTACTTCCCTGAGCAGTGATACCACTGTCTCTGGACAGGGCCCCCCCTATTCACCAAACCCAAGCACATTCGCACCACCAGGGGCAGCCTCTGGCGTCCCACTTTTTTTTTTTTTTTAAATTAAAGTGATATTTACCATGAAACTTCCCACTGGATGCCCTCTGCCAGCCTCACGCCCAGCACTCCCAGGCCAGGCAATACTGGGGTAATGGGACCATTACTGCAGAGTCCCAAGTTGCTGTGTCTGGATTCGGGTGGAGGAATGGGAAAAGCTCAATCTGTCCATTCCACCTCTGCACCATCCTGCAAACAAGGCTGTTTTACGTGGAAAATCCCACATATGTCCCTATTGCAACAGCACAAGATGCAGTGCAGGACTGAGCAGTGGGATGGAAATGATATTGGAAAATACCCTGTGCCCCCTGAAGCAGCCAAACCTTTGCTCCTAAACTAAAGAGTGCTCCCAGGAATGTGCAAGTCAATCCACTAATCATTTTCTAATCCTTAAGAAATAAAAGATGGGTTCTTTAAGAACAAGAGCATCTGTGTGGGTCTCTTTTGGGCTCCAAACAATCTTAGGAATGAGAAAAATGTCGATGCTCTGCACAGTTCAGATTAATTAAAATCCTGCTCCTCACTGCACGTGAAGAACCAAATTTTACAAATTGCTTAAACAATCCTTCAGGAAATGCTGGCTTGGGATGGGCTGGAGTGGGTGGGAGGGCGGCCACCACTCCCACTCCCAACCAAGATCCAGCTGCATTCATGGAGCTGAGCAGGGCATGATGATCCAGTGGGTAACACTGGGGCCTTTGGCAGAGCTGGACCAAAGCCTTCCTTTCCCTGCTCCGAGCACCCACCAAGGCAATGGGACCAGAGCCTCTTGTGATGGATTTACCATCTGGAAAAAATGATTTAGTACAGAGGGATTATACACCCTCAGCACACATTTGCTTTGATTTTGGGGCAAAATGTTTCCTTGGAAAATACTTAAGGAAGTAATACTTAAAGAGAGTGCCTCTGCCTGCAGGGAAAGGTGCAAAATCCAGCCAGAAAGAAAATAAAGCCAGACAGAAAAATCTGCAACGTGGCTTTAACCATCACCAGGACCTCACGTCTGAAAATGCCTTCGCACATGCTGGCAAGGAGCATCTCCCCTTGGGAAACCTCCTGGGGTACCCACACCAGCTGGGTGGCTTTAGGGGAAGGAGACAGTTTTGCATGGAAGGTTAAATTAAATCTCTTTTCACTCCTGTCATTCTTGCGCAAGCACCATCCCCAGCCCTGCTGCCACGTCCCAGCGGCTGCTGTGGCTGCAGACGCTGGGGAGGTGAGGTCTCCACTGTCCCTTGTGCCCTGCCAGGCTCCAGCAGCAAAGCTAACACCTCTGACCCCTTTTCCTGTTCCCTAACAGTCTGATGAAGATCAAGATATAATTTATTGGGGCTGCATTTGCCATGCAACAAGCTATTTCCATTGGAAAGAGGAACATGGGTGGGGGGGGGGAATTCATGCAAAGGCTGCTCTGTTTGCTCTACAGGCTGTAAGTTCTTTCCAGGTCCCTTTTGCGTTCTCTCTTGTCCCATAGCTGACATGGCAGGACCTACACTGAGCACTGGACAGGTGGGAAGTTGATCCAGCACCAAGTCCCGGTACTGACACAAGGACCTTATCCCGCCTGCAGCCATGGCAGGACGGGAGCTATCTCAGCAAGGAGCCCCAAACCTCCTGCCAAGAGCTCTGCTCCACTTTTCTGACTGTCCCGAAGGTGAGGGTTTGGCACAAACCTCTCAAGGAAGCAAGAGCTCCCCAGGGGAAGCAATGCTGTCTGCTGGGCCAGCCCCCACTGAAAGTGTCCTTGCAAACAGGGGATTCTTGGGACTACTCCATCCTGATCCCAAACTCCCAGCGAGGATCCTCTCTGAGCTGCAAACCAGCCTGGTGCTGGGGGGTCCTGGATGAGGCACCTCCATTAGCACTATCCTCTGCCCCCTTCATCCACCGGGTCCGAACCAGGACTGATGCAGGGCAGGAGCAGCTGAAAGTGGGGATGGGGAGGAGAAAGAGCTGAGAGTGCTCAGCACTAGCGAGGCATGAGTGACACGGCCCTGCGGGCTGGCGGCCGCTGAAAGCTGCCTTGTTCCTCGCCCAGGCCCGGCATGGGGTCGGCTGCCACCACACTCCTGCCTCACAGCCAGGACAGAGGTGCCTCTGTCCTCGGGATTGCCAGACCTGGATCCCACTGGCATTTTTTGGGATGAAACAGCCAGAATCGGCCTGTAAAGGTAGCAAAACCTTGGTGAAATAACCCCCTTAAAACCCACAGAAGGAGGAATTCACGGCCCTCAAGTAAATTATGGAGAGTGCTAACAGGAATTCAGCTGTGGAAAGTATAGCTGAGATGTCTACAAACAGCAGCAAACACTGACCGGTCTTCCAAACGCCCCAGGCTACAGGGGTCTCCTTTCCCAACGCTTCCTACTTTTTCCATCTCCCAGCCAAGCAGTTTCTCCTCTGATCCCAGAACTGATCCCTTTCTTGGCATGGAATTGCTGCCCACTGTCATCATGTCCATGACCCCATGTTTTCCCCTTGAGCAAGGCGGCTCAGCCCCAGGCACTGGGAGGCTGGGAGGAGAGGGGAAAACAGGGGGCAAGGGGAGGTGGGGGCAGGGGATCAGTATGTTCCTATGCTGCCACTTCCAAATCTGCTTTGGATTTGCTAAATGTGCTCTAATAAAATAGGCCAAGGGCTTATAGTTGTTATTTTCTGGCAAAAGTAGCCAATTTTGCTTTGTTTTAAAATTTTAAAGTTTTATCAATAGGGCCAAAATAATTCAAGGAAGCCCCAAAAGCAGCTCCTTAGTTCTAGGCTAGACTATTCTGGGACAAAAAGGGCCTCAAACGGCAATTTCAGGGGCTGTCCAGAGGAGCCTCCAGTGACTGGCTCATGGTGCCTTCAGAATGTTAGAAAAAGATAAAATAAAACCCATTGACTTTATTGTGAGAAGTTACTTTAAAAAAAAAAAAAAAGTTTGCAAATACCCACTCCGGCCCCGATCCCGGGGGGCACTTTTTCATAAGATTAACACGTCGGGAGAGGGGAGTGGGTCAGGATGGGAGAGGGAGGAAAGCTCCAACAAACCCCTTCGGCCCCTTCCCGACCGCCGGCTCCACGAACTGCCCTCCCCGGAGAGACAAAGGGCCGGAGCGGGGCTGCGGAGCAGAGCGGGCCGGCGGCCGCCCCCCGGCCCAGGAGCCCCCTGGTCCCCCCCGCAGCCGCGGAAGCGTTTCCGCCGGCCTCGGCCGGCGCTGCGTGGCCGCTCGGCGCGGGGAGTTAAACTCAAGAATGATAAAAGGGAGTGAAAACGCGACGGAACGGGAAGAAAACACGGCGCGACCAAACTGGAGAAAACAAAACGCGGCGGAACGCACCGCGACCGGAGAGGGATGGAGTAAAACAAACCGTAGTAAAAGCAAATAAAACATTCCGCGATGAAACAAGCCACAGTGATCCGCGTTAGACGGAGGCGGGCCCCCCCCCGCCCTGCGAGCCGCCCCCGGGGGCCCGCCGCCCCCCCCCCGGGGNCCCTCCCCGGGGGAACCCGGCCGGGGGGCTCCCCCAGCTCTGGTTTGCCTCCTCGACGTGCTTTGGCTCCTCGCCCCCCCTTTTCCCCCCGATAATAAAGCTCGGGAAACCGGAGGGAGGGAGAGCGCGGTCCCACCTGGGTGAGCAGCGCCGAGCACCAGCTGGAGCCCGAGGAGGCAGCAGAGGGGGCCGCGGAGGGGGGGGCACAGGGGGGAGCAGACGGGCCGCGGTCCCGCCGAGCCGCGCCCCATCCCCGGCGCTGCCCGCTCCGCTCCGCTCCGCTCGGGCCGCTCCTGCCGCTCCTGCCGGGCCGGGGACGGGGAGGGCGATGGGGGGATGGGGAGAAGGAGGAGGAGGAGGAGGAGGGACGCGAGAGGGAGAGGGAAGGAAAGAAGGGGTGGGGGGAAAAAGTTACAAAATAAAATAAGAAAAAAAAACCCGAAGCGTGCGCGCCGGGCTCAGACACTGCGTCAGCGGACCGCGGCTCGGCCCAGCGGCGGTGAGAGAGCGGGGCGCGGCCCGAGCCCGGGGGGGGCTCCACCCGCTGCAGCGCGTCGCTGGGGCGGGGGGTCCGAGGATGAAATGGAGGAGTGGCAGAAGCGAAGTCCAGCCTGGCCAGGGTATCCCTGCAGACGCCCGGGGATGGCTGGCTCCTCCAGCAGAGTGCCCCTGCAACCCTCTCCACACCCCGGATGGTCGCGGGCGGAGGGTGTGGGGGAGATGCCCGCGGTGCCGCCAGCCCCGCGTCGGGTCCCGCTGCAGGTCCTCACGGTGGGACCCCACCTCGCCGGGGAGAGCAGACAAGGGCCGCCGTGAGCTCCCACCACACATCGGTGCTTGCACCTCTGGGTGCCCCGGCAGAGTTATCTCATCCCAAGCACAGCCGGCTCAGCTGGATCCTCCTCCATCCATCCCTGTGGCACAGAGCTGGGCAGCTCCCGGCCCAACTGTGGATGCTGAAGTTGGACACAGTTCACTGCACCTTCCATCACAAGCCCAGTCCCTCCAGCCGTGGGGTGCTGGCGCAGCTCTCCAGCTTCTGATGCTCTGCTGAGGGCATGGGACAAAGAGCATCCACAATATCTGATGTAGGTATATCCCACATCCAGGAGCTGAATATAAAAGGCTTTTAAAAACTTTTAAAGAACTTTTAAACTTTTTTTTTTTCACACCTTCACTCCAGCAGGGCTACCCATGGCCCCAAAAGCCACCCAAAGAAGGCAGTATACATGGAAAACACTGTAAGTTGGCATATTCTTGGCTTTCTACATCCATTTGGTGCATTTGGGTGATGCTCATGGTGCCCATTCTTGTGGGAGCATTCCTGAGGGTGTGGAAGCCTCACGCCCCCAAGCTCTCTTGGGATTTGAGCAGTGCAGGGAGGGTCAGTCAGTCCCTGACACGCAGACTCTGCCATACAAATTCAGGGGAGATGATGCTTTTGGTCAGACCAAGCTGATGGCAGAGCTTCCTTGAGCAGGGAGCAGGATCTGGCCCTGAGATGGCACAAACCCCTGAGGGGGTGAGGAACAGGCGTGAGCCAGCCACGGTTTGGCTGTTCTTCAGAAAATAAAGGAATCTGTTGTTACCCAGCAGGGCAGGAAGGACCTGCAGGCTGATGCCAGGATGGGCTTTGGGGATGCAAACCCTCTGGGGGGGCTAAATAAGCACATCAGCATCTGGGCTATTGCTTTTTCTAAGGCAGGGATTTTTTTTTAATTGCAGCAGCACTGAGAGAAAGGCCTCGCTGGCCTCCATGGCTGCCACAGGAAACAAGCATGACAGCCCGGAGGAGAGGAAGGAATCATCCGGATCCTTGCTCCTATCCCAAAAACTTAGAGACCATTCCAGGGGAATGCCACCCACTGAGACACCAGTGGATGGACATGATGGGGCTGTGAAGTCCCATGAGTGGGACCCTCCACTCATCCCGGACAAACCCGACATCCCTTTCAAGGAAGTTGAACCCATATGAAGGAAGGGACACGGCAGAATCAAAAGGCTTTGGATCCCATGGAACATCGCCGCTTCCTGGCCTGGTACATCCTGTGTCTTGGACGCCCCTATGCTGTGTGTTATTAGCAGATAATTAGCACTTCTTAATTAATTTCTTCAACACAGGCCAACAGCTCCTTACCTACTCTCCTCCTAATCTGGTTTAGTACCAGTTGAGTTGCTACTCGACAGAGTGGATCAGGAGGAAACATGTTTTCCCTTGGGACATTTCCAGGCTGGCTGACCCCTCTGGCCCTAATGAGTTGCTGCCAGACGAGGACAAGGGGACATGGCTTGTGTGCAGGGGACAGCCAACTGTGCCGCCTGGCCACAATCTCAGGAGAGCTCCTTGCCTGGGGAGATTGATTGGGAGCAATGGGCTTCTGGGATTACCCAGAACTTGGGATATTCAGTGTCAGTAGCCAATTCCCACAGTCACAGCATCTGTATCTGTCATTTAATTGGAAAAATAAATTCTGGGTTTTGGCCAAAGCAACGTCCCATGTAGGGAGTGGTCACAATGGAGGGGCTGCAGTGGGATGGGGTGAAACAGCATCAGCTCCAGTGAAAGTCATCCTGCAGGAGGGTTTGGAAAACATTTCCAGAGATAGATCCAAGCCACTTGCCCACCTTTGGCTGGAGGTCTGACTCAGTCAGGAGCACCTGGGAGAAAACAGGTCAGTCAGGATGTTCAGCAGGTTGCAAAACGTGTCACCAATGCGCAGTGGGACCCAACCATAGGGGTGGAGGAGAAACCCCAGATTTGGAGCTGGGCCACTCAGTGGCAGTGAGGCACCCCATGACTTACTGAGTTTGGGGCTGTCATAGGACACATTTGGTGTTTGCTTGTGCCAGAGGCATTAGAGGAAAGGATTTGGGGACCTGTGGACCATGAGAACAGCATCTGTAGCCTTCAGATTTTCTGAAGGAAGGGTCTGACCACCCCATCAGCCACCTCTGAAGACTGGCAGGTTCTAAGGGTCTATTTATTGTATGACCAGGGAGGCAGCATTCCTGCTCTGTTGCACTCTTCCAAGGGTGCTCCCTCCAGTCGATGACTCTCTGCGGGACTGAGGGCTCCAGGAGAGCAAAGCCCTGCCTGTGGACAGCAGCTGTAGGGGGACTCCGGTGTCAGGGGCTTTGCTTTGCTGGGGACCAGCAGCACCTGCCAGGCTCTGCCAAGAGCTCAGTGCTGCCTCGGCCTCATCCTGGCCCCAAATAGGACTGGCTGGGCCAAGATCAACACCCACCTGGCAGGCGCTTTGCATTGAGGTCACTGCTTGGGGAAGAGGCCGTCTTGGCGTCTGCTGGTTCCTTCTCCCTCGTGACGGTGGCAGCAGCAGCAGCAGCAGGGAATGGCCACGTCGCTCTCTCTGTTGGAGGCAGGCAGGAACAGCCAGTCCAGCTCCCTCTCCAAGCTCCAGGCTTTGCATTGCAGGCAGCGAGGATGATTGGTATCCCCTCGCTGGGATATGGGGTTTGGTGGGGAACCCCATGGGGGTACAGCAAGGGACTCATCCCCCAAGCTTTGCATTTGCACCCTTTCCTTTGGAGACAAGCCTGGGGACACCATGCGGGGGCTCAGCTCCTCCACAGCCGCAGGCATGTTGGTTGTCATCAGGGCCCCATGCTGATGCTCCTGCGGGTTTGGTTTTCTCATTACTGTTCAACACTGTGAGAGGGATCTCGGTGCTGGTGGCTGAGGCTCCACTGAACAGGGAGTGTCAGGGAGGCACCTCCTGTTTGCTTCCCGTGCTCCTCCCCCAGGAGCTGAAACACAGTGTTTAGGATCAGCCCGGGCTCTGCTCGACGCTCAGCTGCGGGTAGAGGGATCCTGGCCAAAATGAAGGGCCCTTTCCCTGCCTCCAACCCAACCGTCCCTTCGACTCTTGCAAGGAGTGGATGGAGCTTTGCTGGGGTCCCTTAATGTGCTTGGTCACCCCATTCCCCCTGACCTCCTCCCCAACTTTGCTGTCTCCCAGCACTGCCCCGTACAACAGCTTTCAGAGCTCTTAGCTGCTCTCTCTTCTTCAGCCCTGAAAAGTCAGGCAAGTTCAAACTGCAAATAATTTATTAAAACCAGATGTGCTCGCTTGGAGCTGCCATGAGGAATTTCAGGGCGCTCCAGCCCTGTGAGGGCCAGCGCCGAGATCCTGGCCTTCTGCTGCGGGGGCGGGACAAGATTGTGGGCTGCCCAGGGAGAAGTGCTGCCCTCTGAGCTTGTTGCCTCTCCGCCCTGCCTGGCTTCCCCTGGAGGGCTCCTGGAAAGGCGCAGAGAGGAATTCCAGCCATTTACAAGAAATTTGCCTTTTAGAAAAACACTTTCTCTGCATGACTCAAGAGCAAATTGGCGGAACTGAGCTGCAGAGCAGGGAGGGAAAGCAGCTGGAGAGTAGTGGAGGACAGCACATCCTGAACGGCATCTTCCTCCTGCCGGAAGCGGGTATGGGACCACAGAGCAGAGATCTCAGCCTGTTCCCTGGCCCTTTCCAGCAAGAGCAGCATGTTCCAGCTGGCCCCAGGTGCTTCATTTCCACCTCTGCCACTGCCTTGCCTCATAGCCACGGGCATGTCCCCTTCCACCTCCATCCCTCACCAGTTCCTTTAGCCTGGAGGGGTTTTGGCATCAATCCCAGCCACTCTCCTGGGTTTGGGTGTGAGTGCGTGGATTTTCAGGATTAATGGGAGCTGGGATGAGCCAATGCTGAACAAAGCAGGTTTGGAGTCCTGATCCTGATGCAGAGCTGAGCCAGGAGCAAGGCAGTTGCCGACACGGCAGCGCATGCTCATGGCTCCCATGCAGCCAGCACCTTTGGTCAGGAGAGGACAGGGCTGAGCAGAGCTCTGGATTTTTTCTTCCCCTGAATGCAAAGCAGAGCCAATCACCTTATAACTTTGCTACTGGTGTTCTCCAGGGCAGCCCAGGTGGGGATGGGAGATCTGGCCTGAACATGAGGCTGAAGCTCCCCATCTTCATCCTGCTGCTGCCCACAGCATCCCTGCGTTTTTAGCTTCATTCCTGTGTTTTTATCTCCATCCCTGTGTTTTAACTTCATTTGGACCACGGCACTGCTCTGCACCATCCCTGCAGCCCAAGCAACAGAGGATGGGAAAGCAGCTTCTGGCCAGGGCTGCCTAGGGGCTGGTGAGGCTCATCCCACACTGGTGGGGCAGATGGTGAATAACCTCTATTTTCAGGCTTTCCTGAATCAGCTTGAAGCACTTGAGCCTCCTCTTCACTGATGTGTTTGGAAATTAGTAGAAACAGAGTGAGTGAAACACAAGCTGCAGCTGAATGATGGAGGGAGAAGAAAGACTGCAGTAACCCATCCCAGGAGGAGATGCAGGCTGGGAGCACAGAGGAGCAGGGAAGAGCATACAGAGCTGGCAGCAGCATGTGGCTCCTTACCATCAGCACATGCCAGCAGCTTCTCCTGGCCTTCACACCCCCATGCAGCTAAAGCATGGAATGGGAGCGTGTCTCAGGCCTGCTCTCAGAACAGACAATAGTGTCCTTGTGGCCAAGAGCCTATTCCTGGGTGTGAATGTAGTGAGGGGAGGCCAAGCTGCTCTGCATTTGTTTGGCCTTTTGCCCCCATCCAGGGTGATGGCCAGGGGGAGCACCCAGCTGCCCCCGAAGGCAGCGCTGGGGCCAGGAAGAAGGAGAGACCACAGGCAGAGCCATGTGCGGCCGTGGAAAATCACTGTCTCAGTGCAAAGATGCATCAGTAATTGGTAGCAAAGGTAGGTCCGGGCTGGGTGGGAGTCAGGGCTGTGCCCAGTTCTGCTCCCACACACTCCAAAGTCTCCTCTTCTCCTCCATGCTGGGAGTGGGAAGGTTTACGTTAAGCTTGCTTGAGCCAAGCTTGTGTAGCACCCAGAAAACAACATCCTCCAGCAGCAGACCCCAGCAGCGGTTGCAAAGCTCACACTGAGGGTTTGCCAGGTCACAAAATAAACTGGGACTGGCCCATTTAGCAGAGGGAAGCTCATTTATAGCATGACTCCCAACTGCGAATGTAGGAGGTGAAGCAGCCAGCGAGGCAGCCCCTTGGTGAATCTCGATCCTACGGGTGTCAAGGTGTGTCCCCCGCACATGCCCCTGCACGTGTGGGCACCCGCCCACCCGCTGCAGGACAATGACGATGCTGCTGATGCTACTGAAGCACGACTGCCGCCTCTCCTGGCCCAAATCTGTGTCACATCATCTGAACTGGAACGGGGGACTGAAAAATCATCAATTGCAGCAGCAGGGAGGGGAGCTGAGCTCACTCAGTGTTTGGTTTCACTCACACTCACTGAGTTTGACTTCAGGCACAGTGAAGGTCAGGTCAGGTTTGCAGAGTAACCTGAGGTCCGGTGACCGTTCATCTGAGGAAGCAGCTCTGGGGGCAGGTATGGCCCCGGCTTCTGGGGGATGCCCAGGGATGCCCGGCACAGTGACCCCACATGCCTGTGGAGGAGCTCGATGTGCCAAGGGCCCCAGCGCTCCCCAGTGATCAGTCCAGATACAAACAAACTCAACATCTTCAGCTGCCAAGGTCCTTTTTCATTTTCTGTTGTGTATTTTTGTAAAGCTGACAAGGCCCAGCCCCAAGAAATTAAAGGAGCTGCATTTTGTCACTGCTCACTGTGGTTTGGTTATTGTGGGTGACTGAGAGGGGAGACTTGGGTGTCTGTGGGCTGGGGAATGAATGGGGAATTGTGACGCACAGATTTTCATCAGCAGAAAAGGTGTTTTTTCATGTTCTCAACATATATAGCTTCTAAAGGCAGCTGCTACTTTACAGGGACAAACCCACCTCAGCTTTCTAATTTATGTTACAGGACAAGATCAACACCAGTAATTAAGTGACTTGGTAATTTTCAGCGATTCCCCCTCTGATGCAGAGATCTCACTGCTCTGAGCTATGGAATGCACCCTTCCTCCATCCTTCCTCATCCTGTCCTGTGTTATCTCTGTGCAGCCACTGCAAGAGAGCTCGTGCCAATGCCAAGAGCAGAAAAACAGTAAAAGCCAAGCAAATCAGTTTCTTAAAACTTATTTTAATATCCATGTCTCATCTGTTGGGTAGAGCCAAAACAGTCTGGCCTGGTTTAAGTTACAAATTCTTCATACACTTTAAGTAAATGAACAGTGTGGCAATAGGGTCTGTTATTGGAAGTGAAACCCATCTTAACAAGGGAAGTGTTGCAGCCAGAATTCTACCAGGGTTCTACCCTGCTATCAGCCCCGAAAGGCTGTCACTGTCCCCTGGCCCTGGATGGGTGTCGCACAGCAGGAATAAATGCTTCTGACACAAAACTAATCACACCCACAGAGATACACACACTGGATGGCCAAGAAACAATGGGACCAGGATAGAAAAAACCCTTTTAGAATTCTCCCCGATGTGGACAGATACCAAATCACCAGTTCTGGCAAACTGAATGAAGCACCAACCCTGATTTCTCCTGACAGAGGCTGAATAAACATGTTGAAGCTGCTTGCTGGACAATTAACTTCTGGCTTAGAGCAGCAGGCATGGAAAGGGCTAAGAGAGGATGGCTGAGGATTTAAAGATGCAGTATTTCTATTCTTTGTCTAAAACACTGCAGATCAGACACCATCTTAATGCAGCTGCAAGGGAGTAAATCCAATTAAAAGCCCAAGAGTCACTACAAAAATAGTAAGAAAAATCAAAGCAGCGGAGTTGTCCACTTCCCTGGCCTATTGCTTAATTCCAACAGACTGCTCCATTTCTCAGTAAACAACTTCCTGATCAGGTTTGAGCACAGTATTTGCAGATGATGGCTTACAATAAGGCAGACAAGTGGCAGTTCTGAGTGCATGACAGAGAACAGCACTTGCCAGGAGATGCCACTGGGGTAACAGAGCCACCCAAACAGCCCACAGGCTGCCACAACTGTGGGTACAATCCTGGAGTTATCCCACAAAGGATCCCCCAGCCCAGTGGGCCAGGGGTTGGGTTGGGAAGTGTACACAGGGTGGTTTGGTTTTTAACCACCACCCTGAATTGCAGTAGTGGACAAACCCTGCTCCTCAACACTGCACCTTTAAATATTTCTGTCTAAGAACTCCTGCCACATGTTAGGAGCACTCCAACGTGGCTGCCACATGTTCAAGTGCTGCGTTTTTTGTGTTTTCAGTTTTCCTTCAACGTGGGAGGAAAAAGGAGTGGGAGGCTCCCATTTCAGAGCAGGCAGAGCCAGCTGAAGGTACAAGACCCCTCCAGGCAGATTATAGGAGGGAGACAATAATCAGGGTATTTGCTCCTTTCAAGAACATTATCTCGTTCCTTCCCGTCTGAAATCGGATGCAGTGATGGCAGCAAGTTGCATGAGTCAGCAAGTTTGAAAAGTGTTAAGGGAGAGAGGAAGCCTTGCTGCCAAGTCACGCAATGGAGAGGAGCACACAAGCCTTCAGCTTTGGAATGCTCTAACATGAACGGGGGTCAGTAGAGAGCTGTGTGGGCACAGATCACACCTGTGACACCTGAGCTGTGCTCCAATCCTCACCCGCTCTCTGCCTGCCAGCCAAGATCAGGCTCACAAGTGTGGAGAGCTCAGTGTGAGCATGTTGGGCTGGGTCTACAAAAACAACAGCACTTCAACACGTTAAAAAGGTGCAACTGTTGCGAGAGTGATGAAGCAGCAGCTGAGACCCTGTGGCAGCCTGAGCTGTGACCCACTCTGATCACAGGGTGACGCTGATCACAGAGTGACGCAGGCCTGCTCTCCCAGGGCTTCACCACCCTCCTGAGAAGGTGAATCATTCCTAAGATGCCACCCCAAAGGAGCAGAAAGCTGCACCAGCTGCAGAATGGACACTGCCACAAACCTGCTAATACGGGTTTCACTGAGACCAGAAAACTGTTTTCTTCCAAAAAATTGTTATTTTTAAAAAATTGAAATTAATTAGGGGTAAAACACTAACTCTAGTGCCATGAACAGGCAGGATCAACTTTTTTCCCCTCCAAAGGGCAAAGAGTCATATACCATCCCCAGCTGAACCATGGTGCTTCGAGCTTTTCAGGAGATGTTACCTAAACTTTATTAAAAGAAAAAGAACAACGTTTAAATATCAACACTGGACTAGCCCAGTCTTTTTTCCAAAGTCCACATTCTTCATATGAAGCACACACGGCGTCCTGGATTCCCCAAGGCTGCATGTTCAGAAGTTCACAGTACATGGAACCATGTCTTTTTGTATTTTTTCTTGAGTTTCCCCTCCTTGCTCAGAGCAGCCACCCTTTTGTGGTCACTGACTGGATAAACCTCAAGCCATCTCCTATCCACATGGCTTGGCCTAGATGCCGAAGGTTTTCTTGATGAGAGTTGATGTTGTCATGCTCTATGGATGGAAAAAAGCAAGGGAAAAAAGCACCTGGTACAGGTTTCTTGAGACCCTTGTGGATTCCTCTGTTCCAAAGGTGTTTCTGAAAGTCTTTTTGCCGGTTTCTCAAGCAGTTTTTGGCCTATTATTCTGTCTCAGTTTGAAGAGCTGTTATTGGATGATCCAGAGGTTGATGCAATTGCAGCTCCAGCTGGGCTGCTTGTGGATACAGATTTGCGGATGTGAGGCAGCAAGTAGGGGTCACAGGCCAGCTGCTGGACATCTATCCGGTCCTCCTTTCGATAGGCCAGACACCGCCTGATGAATGCCTGCAGTACCCCAAAGCCAAAGCAAGAATTAGTTTTTTATGACAGAAGCAGGAAGCTTTTGACTCTTTGGGAGCTGGGCCAGCATGACAACCCCAGCGCTGAAATTCCTTCCCTAGACACAGCCCAGCTCTTGCACCAAAGCTCATCTTGCACCAGGAGAAGCACGGGCAGAGGCACCCGGTGTTCAGTGCTCAGCTTGACAGCTGCAGTAATCACGGAATCACAGAATGGTTTGGGTTGGAAGGACCTTAAGGCTCATGTCATTCCAACCTCCCTGCCATGAGCAGGGACACCTTTCACTAGATCAGGCTGCTCAGAGCTCCATCCAGCCTGGCCTTGAACACCTCCAAGGATGGGACATGCAAAGCCACTGATCAGTGTGACAGGTGAGCATTAAACACAGGATTCCTGCTGGTTTTATGGAAATCAGGTTGCTGGAACTGCCTGTGCTGACTGACCCTCAAGCAGATTTACCTTTGCTTCTGGTGTGACTACTGGCTTTGGAGGGAACTGCACCTCAGTAGCCTTCAGGATTGTGTTCTCCTGCAAAATATCCTGTTGTGACTGGTTGTGACCGAAGGGCTACCAAAAGAAAGAAAAAAGTTGTTAAAGTTTGGTGACAGGCATAAAAAATGCGTAGCTCTACTGTTTATCATCACCTGACATCAGCATTTTTCCAGGCAAGCAGCCCACAACTGCTGGGAGGGTGCTGCGGATACCAGAGGACCAGGATGCATTGCTCCCACACTCAACTGAACAAAAGGGATCAAGCTGGAACATGTCTGGCTCGGCCAGTAGGGATCTCCACATGCTTCCAGACCTCATGCGTCTGTTACAGCATTTGTCATCCATCTGAGCCAGCAGAGATTCACCCGCTCGTCTCTGCTGGGCTGGTTCCACGTGTCTGACTGACGGCACTGAGCAGCACACGTGTGTCAGCCCCGGCTTTCATAACACTTGGGTACCAGGGACTCCTGAAAACAAGAGCCCATGGAATCCTTTCCCTTCTCCATCATATCTCTCCTGTTGTCATAAAACAAACTACCTTTGCTCATGACCAATCACCTTTTCCTGATCCACACTCTTCCCTTCCAAAAGCCACCCTAAAAACTTCTAAAGTGGGTCTTTGTACCTACTTTTTTTTTTCCCCCCAAACACTTGCAGCCATCAAGAACAACAAAGACTCGGGGCATTGAAATAGTCACAGACAAGACCAGACCAAAAACCTCAGACCATGAATAACACACCTGTCCTGCCGAAAACTGCCTCAGTGGGAACATGCCCAGTGGAAAGAGATGTTCTGCAGAATGTCTTTTCTGAAGGAAATGCCAAAACTAGGAGCACAACATAGCCTAGTGTATGCTCCCCACTTCCATTAGCATGGACTCTGCCCTGGAACTGATGGCAAGGAGACAAGGGAGCACATTCCAAGTCTGTGGAGAAGGAAGCAGAAGCCTGGGCTGCCTCCCAAAAGGTTTGGGAAATACCACTAAAAAAAGGAATTAAATGCCTTCTTACCTTTCTGCCATAGAGACACTGATAGAAGATGACTCCCACTGACCAGACATCAACTTTATTTGAAATCTTTGGAGGTTCTTTCCCAACCACAAAACATTCTGGTGGCAAATACCTGATTAGAAGGAAGCGATAAGAAATTACGAGCAGCAGTTTCAAGTATTTTCCATGATTTCCTTTAGAACAGAAGATTCTATGATCAGATACTGGCTTGGAACTCAAGGGTTCCATTTCACTCCTGTGCATCTCTGGGCCAAGATCACCAATGCCTACTCTTTCTGGGAACAGTGATCCCAAGGACTCTCCAGACACTCGTGTTCCCAACTAGTCAGCACAGTCAGTTTCTTTTCACCAGGGCACGTAAAACAAGCCCATTCTCTTTTATCTTCAGAACTGGTATTTGCTGTTGAAAGGGCTTGGCCAACAATTTGACAATGAAAGCACACAGCCAAAATACATATTTTTAGAAATACAACCCCAGATGCCATGTCCCAGTTAAAGACACTCAGCTTCACTTGGGTACAGCTAGTTTCATTTTTAGGAACAGAACAATTCTGTACAACACAGAATGAGAATGCCCCAACAAATGTTCTGTTGCCCATGGTGACAGTCTGCAGCTTGGGTGACATCTAAGAGTCACACTCGGTGGCAGTCACCAAGGGTCTGCTCTCAGCCAAGGGTGATACAGTGACACTTGGCACAGAAGATAGAGAATTGCTGAAAACGCGACACTCAAGTGAAGCTCTGGCTATAGACAACACCGTGAGATCTACATTTTTTTGAGAGCTATGGATTTTCACCTCCTCATTTCAGAGGAATACTCTTTTCATCTCCCTGATGCACCTGAATTTCAAATAGGTACAGTGCTCCCCTCATTCTTGTTTAAGATGCGAGACAGGGCCACTCTCGACTGTGAAAGAGCAGCCAAGCCCCACTGCGGAGCTCGCTATCACAGCAGCATATGCAGCTTTTCACCAACCCTTTGAATATGAGCTGTTTTTCAAACACTGACCTACTGAACAGTGAAAAGCTGCCAGCCTCAAAAAGGGCTGTATGACAACAAGAGCAGTTTCCAGGGTCTCAAACCTCCAGTGTGTCAAGCTGTCAGAGCCAAGGGCAGCACACACAGAGCTGACACGCATCCAAAGCTGTTTATAAACTGTTCTTCATCTTAACTTGCAAGTGCCCCAGGCATCGCTTACCAGTAAGTACCAGCCCCCTGCGATGTCAGCTCCATGCCATCAACTGAGTTGTAGCTGTCATCGTCCATGATTTTGGAAAGTCCAAAATCTGTGATTTTTATCTCTCCACATGCAGTACCATTGACTAGAAGGATGTTACCTAGACAGAAGAAGGAAACAGCCCTTAGGACACACATTTAGCAAGAATAAAAGTGCATTGAGCCCTGCACTGCACAAGGACAAGGGACCTACAGTGAGCTGCGCCAGATGTTTTAATTCTCAAAACCCTGAACTTCAGAGACAATTCAGGGACCACCAAGTGCTAGAGCTATCTTGAATGACCCAGTGACCTCATACTGCTTGGAGCCTCCAGATCCTGAGCCCTGTTAGCCAAATGAGCTTCAAGCCCAGGCTGTTTTGACCCCTCCCAAAGGTCCCGTTGGAAGGGCAGGTCAAAAAGGAGGATTAAGGAGAGAAGTACACATACAGTTATGACTCATTCTGCCCAGAAGTTCTGATGTGCCCTGTCCTCTCAACATGCCAGAAACTCTCCTTCCTCGCAGTGCTCCCCAGTGACTTTTTAAGCTCAAAAAGGACAATTACTGCTTAGGCAAGAGTCTTTCATAAACCCATCAAGAAGTCAGATCATCACTGTTTTTCTCCAAGCCTACAATAAAGTGGCAGAACTGTGTGTGATGGCAGTAGATGAATCACAGCTCTAGGCAGCTGCAGGCAGAGCTCAGACACTCTGGGAACAGGCAGGGAGGAAACGGGGTCACTACAACCAGTGCAACAGCACCATCTCCTGTACACATTCCTCGTGCTGATGCAACAAACCACATCACAAACCAGTTACACAATGCTGATGAGGTGCCACCAGTACAGGGAGACAAGCCAGGGATAACTGCCCAAAGAGATGGATGAATTTACTGGACTAGGAAAAAAGCTATGTAGCCAATATGCATCATCCCAAACCAGATCATTTCCATTTTCCCCGTTGTGGCTCTGCCCCAATGGTAGAAGGAAAATATACAACACCATTTGGGGAGGATCTTTTCCACAGCAGATGTAACTGAATTAACTCAAAGGCAGACCTGAGCAGTCTGACTGTGTGTCCTCAGCTTTGGGAGTTGACACACAATATGAAAAAATGAACATTTCAAAATTAGCTTCTGCCATCAAATTTTCAGCCAGATGATTACAGAAAGAATAAGGCAGAAGAATGGGAACATGAAGCACACCAGTAATTGTAGGAACCTTTATGAAGCAACAACAGAAGCTCTCAACAGCAGAATACAAACAGGACATTAAGAAAACAAAAACAGCCACTTCGTGGTTCAAGGGCTCATTCTTAACAATGTTACACCTCCTTGTTTTATGTTGCAATTCTGGGAGACAACACCCTTTCCACATTTTCCAAATGTTCTATGCATTTTATGTTTTCTTCTTGTTGAAAGTTAGCTTTCCCAGACAGCCCTGTCTTCTTTTTGCTGTCTGACCAAAGGAAACTTCCTTGTATTACCTGTAACCCATTACATTTCCTTAGCATCCTTAAGCATGTCAGCACAGCATACCTGGTTTAAGGTCATAGTGTATGATGGGAGGTTTGATTTCATTTAAGTATTTTAAAGCATTCACAATCTGCATGATAATGGATCGTGCCTCTTTCTCCGACATTAGCTTGTGCTGTTTCAGGTAGAAGTCCAGATCATTCCCCTCACAGTATTCTAACACTGTACAAAACCTGAAAGAAAAACAGGAGTTGTTGCAATTAAGGAAACTAATAGAAACCAGAACGTTTTGTTACTGCTTGTCTGTAACTCACCTATTTGGCCAATGTTTAAATTAAGAGTCCTTCAGCCTTTTAATCCCTTTCTAAAAGTAAGTCACCAGGAGCACAGGCCTCAGTGCTCAACAGTACAAAGGTCAGAGATCCCCCATTAAAGACCCAGAGGCTGAAAGCTGTATCAGCTGTGGCATTTGCCCAGGGCCAAGAGCAGGGTTTACCAGCAAAGCACCACATCTGACAGAACACACATTGGTTTGTGAGCTGGAGTCTCTAGAAAACCAGTGTATACTGGAAGTACACCTCGGTTATCTCTGCAGTAAAGTCTAACATTGGTGTGGACACTTTCTGGACTCTACTGGAAAAGTTTTAAATACTTTGCCTTTAGTGAATAGGTCAAATCATGGGAAAGGACAGAGCAGCGCAACTTACGAGTCAGTATCCAGTGAGAAGTAGTCGTATAGTTTAACTATTCGAGGGTGATCCAGTTCTTTGTGAATTCTGTACTCTCTACACGCATGTCTGAAAACAGCAAAGTCTGAGCGTTAGTCATACAAGTGACTTAATTCTAATTTCTCCAGATACTGAATCCAGACATACCACACAGCATCCAGCTTCAATCAAACCCATGCACGTTCCTCAGACAGCTTGAGAGAAAGCAAGTGAAGGAGGAACTGCACAGAACAGCTCTTGAGAACCACAGAACCAGAGTGCAGTTCCAACCCTGGCAATGCTACAAAATAACTCATCTTGATTAATAGTACTGCTTGCCAAAATAGAATAGCCTCATAAATCCTTAAGAGAGCCAAGATAGCGGAACACAAAAATCAGCAAGTTCTAGAAGAATTCCATGATGCTTAGCAGCCTAATTTCCAGGCTTCAAATTCAGCTTGGTTTGTCCCAGTGACTTGTTGGGGAATTAAGAACACAGCTTTATCTTGGAAGTCCTGTGGAGAAGGCTCGGCTGTCACTCTGCAGAGTTATCTAACCCATGGCATTAGGGAGCAAGAGTTACCAACAGCAAAAGGCTTCCTGTAAAGAATTTCTTCCTAATATTTAATTTAACCCTGCTCTCTGTCAGGTTGAAGCCATTCTCCCTTGTCCTGTCACTCCAGGCCCTTGTAAATTGTCTCTTTCCATCTTTCTTGCAGGCTCTGTTCAGGTACTGGAAAGTCACAATTAGGATCACTCATTCTAGGAAACAGGGAAGGGGGAGGCTTCCAGGGAGCATGATGCAGGTGTGTACCTGAAAGATGGGCAGGAAAAACCATTTCCCACGAAACTGCTTGAACATTTCAGAGAGAAGCCACTTCAGCACTTTCCTCACAGAGCACTGGTGCTTTAAAATGCGGAGCCACAGGGCTTATACAAAACTTTGTGTATGCACACATTTAAAACATTTCTAATCTGACCAAAACTTTTGCAAGTAGCTACTGGGACAGAAAGTGGCTTTTGAAATGTGGCAAACACAGGAAAAAACTGGCAGCCTGTTCACAGGCACTGGATAACCAAATGCAGAAGGAACTGGGAAACATGGCTGGCTGCTTTACAAACTCACTTACTTGTGATAGTTTTCTTTCTTCTCATCCCTCCAGTTTTTATTTAACTGGTGTATTTTCACAGCTACATATCTCTGTTCTGTTAAATCAAATGCCTGCAGAGAGAAGAGCTGAAAATCAGTAGGAATCACAGGCTCAAGTTAACACTGCAAAAGCAGATAAGCTCTAACAAACCAATATCCACACCCAGGAAATCAGCATTACAACATAGTGAGGGAAAAGCAAACCCACATTTTGAGGTAATAAGTTTCACTAATGAATTCAAGCAACTCTGAAAACAACTGAATATTCTGTGCTTTGATCTGACCTTCCCCACCGAATCTAACTCACGCTGCATTGATTTTGACATTTTACTACCAGAGCTACAAAGGGACCAGGAAGACCAAATTGCCAAAATATAGACAGTTTTTATACTGGGAGAGACCCTGCCATTATTCCCTCAAGTCCGAAATTCATTTTCTACACTTGGGTTAATAAAAAACAACCACCAACATGCAGAAGATTTTTCAATGCTTTGTTTCACACCAGTATCTCAGCATTCCAATTTGGAGCATAGTGTTTCAGCGCATATAAAAGCTGGAGAATTCAATGGCAGAGCTGTGTGATCTTGTGCTTTGTCCTTCCCTCCATTTTTTTATTATTTAAACAATCCTTAAAGAGTGGACCTCTGAAATTGCACTCAAGGAGCAATGCAGAAATCTTCTACCTTGCCTGAGAGCACCAATAGCTCGTAATTTCCAGGGCAGGACAAAATGCTGTGGGGTAAGCAAACAGGCATAATGTGTGTTCATCTCAAAAGTTGTCTAATTAATTCCTAATGCTTAATAGATTGGCCAAGACCCTGGAGAAGAAGGGCTAAGCATTTCTTTGTTTTAGTAACAGTTACAACTCTTAAGGGCAGACAGGTAGGAAACATTCATACCCTCTTGCTTTCATCTGTGGAGCCAAAACTTTCTGCTTAGTCAGCAAAGCAGCTCAAACTACTCGCACACAGCTCACACACTTTTTTTCCCCCCCATCTGAGCAGTCTAGTCCCCTTAGTTTAGGTACCCGTTGTTGTGCTGCATCAAAACAATAAAGCACCATGAAGTTTCCAATATTTGCATTGGCACAATTATTTCCATTCTAGCCAAATTCAATATGAATTCAAAACTTCCAAGTACAGATAGGGAATATTGAGAACTGGAATGGCTCTAAGTGTAATAGTCAAATAGCAAGCACCAAAGTATCCCAAGTCTTGGCTGTCAAGAGTGCTGATACACCAGGAATCCTCAGCTCTAAAGAAGTCCCAAAACTACACACAAACACTGCCCCCCAGTCTGCTATTTCAGATGGTAAAATGAAGGCACAAGAAACAAAGCCTTACACCCCCAGGAAGTACAGGCTTTGCTTTTATTATTGGAGCTATTTTCTCTTGTTTACAGAGATGTTCAGACTTGCTGCGCCATCTCAGTAAGGCTTAGGCACTGCAGGTATTTGTGCGTAGCATTTGAAGAAACAAGTGGTTTGCTTCTCTGTCCTAACAAAAATTGAAGACTTGGTGCAACATTTTTTGACACATATTTGAAGGAAATTTGACCTCTGAGGACAAGGCCAGCACCTGAAAATCTCAACTCTGATGTCTAATGCAAGCCAGATGCGCCATGAACTTTTTCCTCCCTTCTTCCCTCCATAACCCACACAGCACTGAGAAAACAAGTGTAAAAATTCTGCTTCCTGCAGATCCAGATTATACCAGATTGCCACTTCTGAGTTACCTTATATACTTCACTGAAGCCACCTCTACCCAGAAGATGTAGCAACAAATACCTATCATTTAGCGTTGGATGGTCTTTAAATCTGGTGAGAAAGACACAGTTTAAGAAGACAGAAATAATGAAATCCTCTGCACAATAAATTACAGCTACTGCACAGCTAAGGAACAACACTTTCACTTTCAGACAGAGAAATATTATAATCGTGTTAATGAGTGACAAATTTGAGGCTATTTGATCACTCTGCACCGATGAAAGACTATTATGGTATCTTGATGCACTTGGAAGCCTTTGTCTTACGTGAACTTCAAGCTATAATTGTACCATCCCACAATCAAGTGACTATTGAGTTATAACATCAATTTAAAAAGGATTAAGTGTTTCCCATTATGAAAAGATTGTTTCTCATGATGAAGAGAACAAATAAAAAATGACTCTAAGTTCTTATCCCCGAATCCCATGTGCTTACTGTGAATTATCTTCATTGTGTATCCTTTTCAATTCCCTGATGTGCAGATTTCTAACCCTCTCTAGCCGTTCCAGCTCTGCCTGGATCTCTGCTTCTTCCTGCACAAGGGAAAACCAAAAGGAAAACACAACACACTGTAAGGTACTGCAGGTAGTGTTTCCAACTGATTTATGGAAGCACAAATGCGATTCCACTTCTGAAGATGTTATTGGCATAAAACTTGTCTGGGAGATCAGAGAGATGGTCAATTTGCAGTAACAGGAATAAAAAGTGACTGGGCAATTCTGTTCACACCTACACAGACAGGAGGAGACATATCTTTATACCTCCTTGTTTCTAAGGTTTTCTGTAACTAAGAAGCCTTGTTGCTGTGGTCTTGCGGCTTCCCTGAATAAGTGCTATGCAGCTGTTTTAGAAGGAATTTCAGTTTTGGTGGGACAAGAGAAAGAAGAGAGCCCTCAGCAGTAAGAGCAGGGGTGTTATGATGCCACGTGGGATGGGGCAGTATCTGGACAGGATGGGAAGTGTAGAGAGAATGACATTATGTTCTACTAGTGGTAACTGCTCAAACAGGTCAGAGTGTTCCTCAATGCCATGTGGAAGTTCTGACATAGTGTTTGTCTAGCTGGAAGTTCTGGTGCCCTCAACAACAACATGAGAATTCATATCACTGTGGCCAGGGCTGCAAACCTCAATTCAAACGTGCTCCCTGAGCAGTACAATTTGTGTATGTGACTCAGGGGACACCATTACCCATCTGTCTTGTGACTCTGCTCCTTCCCTTTCCAACTGGTTCTATTTTTAGACATAAAGAATGAGCCAGCTTCCAAGAGTAGAGAAGGATAAGCACAGCTTCAGACAATGCCACAATCCCAACACATTACTTCATTTTCCATTAAGGTCCATTTCCAAATGGATTCCTCCATTCCAGGGTGGCAATGTTACATGCCAGCATACATGGACCTGCAGTTAATCCCCTGGAGCAATGCAGAAGCTGTAGAGCCAGCATGCCTGCAGCATTCTCCTGCCCATATCACTTCTCTTTGTTCACAGGTCAATAAAGCATAATGGGCAGACTGCCAGCAGATTCCGGGGGTGCAGTAACTTTCCCTTCCACAGAAAATAACAAGGAGTACAGAGGCATTAATGAGGCCTTGTATTCTGCTCGTGTGTCAAGGTTACAGGAAAAAAACTAAACGTAGAGCTCGAGCACCACCTGAGAAAAGAAGGGGCACTTCAGCAAGACACTTGCTTCCTCTTTGGTTCATTTCCAAAAGAAAACTCCTTGGCCTTAGTAGAGATCCCACCTAACCAGGAAATGGCAGAAGACATAATTTTTTTTTTGCCCAGTATTTCATCTGTTGAAGTGTCCCAGAAAACTTATTTATAGGTCACTGCAATCACTTTCAAAGTAACCAACAGCTTATCTAAATATAACCTCACTTGCAGGTACAGTTCCTACTGAGGCCAAGGTATTTGAGAACAAACGTGCATTGCAGCTGCCTGAACAGGTTTGCAACAGCCCAAGAGATTTTATTGGACTGATAATGTTGGTTACTCAATATTGCAAAGAACTGGAAAAGTCAATGACTGTTGCATTTTTTTTTGTTGTGTTCCTGTAATTTTCTTCCCTTGGTCCATTCCTTACTGTTCCCCCATGTTATACACATTCAGAGTCCAGCACCAGGCAGGTCACAGCGACAGAAGATGTATCAAAAGAATAGAACTCTGCACGAAATCCTAACTGTAAGGACACAGAAATCTATTTATTGAAGCAAAGAACATCTTTCATGAATACCACCACCCTGAAAAAATTATTATAAAATGCAGGCTATCCCTTTCAAGCACAAAACCCTCTTGATCATCAAACGAGTAGTGACCTCTACAGAGAAATGCTCTTGTTCAGAGAATACTGCACAAAAAACCTTTGCTGCAACTAGTTCTTACCTTTTTAAGATGACCTAGTCGGAGTTTGAAGATTTCCTCCTGTTCATGGTATTCTGCTAATGTTAACCTGCATAAAAAAGAAAGACTCAACACATTAGGTTTTAAGATATGATAAAGTGAACAATCTGCAGAACGCACATTGCCAGTGGAAGTTAACAACTCCACAGAGTAAATCAACAGTCAGCATGAAATTTTTTAGATAAACTCTGCAATCTATATTCCTTAATAATCAGTCTAAAGGAGAACAAAACATTAAACCTCAACAACATACATTCATTTCAAATCCAAGTCCCCAGTAACACCTATCTAGGCTACTGACTGACTTTTAACAAAGACAGCTAAATCATAATCAAAATGTAGAAAAATGGAGCCCAAATATTCCACATCTTATTCTTCCATGTAAAGTTTGCTTCACTGACTCATTTTCAAATTTTTCCTTGTAATAAAAACTGGGTAATTTCAACCCATATATTCACTCCGAGACTAGAAGCACACCTGGCCACACAGCCACTGCAAACAGAGCAATGACCCGGGATTCAGAACTTTCTCCTGTTTCACGTTCTGCCATGTGGCTTCCAGGGAAACCTTGGGAAATTTACTTTATCGTATTTTTGACCTCGCATGTAGTTAGGAGAAGCAATGGGGTAAGGGGAATAATCCCTATTTTATTCACAGTAAATGATGTGCAAAGCTTCTGCTCTAGGTGGTTGGTCAAAAGAAGTTTCATAGTGTTTTTGATGTCTTTTCCACGCCAAGTGTGCCATGTAGGACAGAGGCAAAGCAAAGCCTTACACTAAAACAGTGGCAGAGCCCATTACTTGTGAAATGCAATGACAGGCTGAGATCTTTAGGATTAGAAAATGAAACACTGTATTAACTGTCTCATTACTACCAACAAGGAGTTTGGTAAAAGCATCACATGTGAACATAAAACCATGAAGCCCTTATCAACTGCATCTATTCACTCTGTAAACAAGATCTGCACGTGACAGCATACAAATATCTTTTTTTAAACCTAAATTGAGTTCAAAGCATATCCCAGGAGGATTCCTGTAACAGCAGTTATGCTCTACACAGTACTTCACACTAGGTTAGTGCAGGAGGCCTCCAGAGCATCAACACCTCAACTTCTCTCAAGGGGTGACTGAGTCCTATGTCTGTGCAGGGAGACCTTATTCAGTAAATTGAGATGAGAGAGCATTCAGCTCATCAAGTGCTCATCTTGAAATGCCCCGACTTCCCTCTGTTGATAATGCAGAGAGTCCATGTACTTAAAACAAGGCCTAAAGCAGTTGTCCTAAACCTGATAAATTTAATGGAAAACTCATAAGCCAAGTTCCCTACGAAAAAATCTCAAGCAGAAGGAACTGCTTATTACAAATTTAAGATACATATAAAACAAAGCCAGTACCAAAAATGGTCACAGGTTGTCTCATTTCATATAAAACTGCTGAGGGCCCCGAGCTGGACTTGATGATCCTTGGGAGTCCCCTCCAACTCAGGATATTCTGTGATTCTATGATTCTAATTCACACACACAGCCTGAATTTTAATTAGATTCAGATAATCCAAAAGACCATCCCAAGAGTTTAGGTCTCTGTGATTCTGTGATTCTTTGGTTGCTGTTGCTGTGTGAGGAATAAAGAGACAACTGAATAAATCAGCAACAAGGTTTGCACGTATGCTCGTGCACAAATAACAAACACCATCAGTCCACTCATTAGGGCAGAGATGTAACGAGCACCACCAGACTAACCCTGCCCAAAACAGCTGCCTGTCACAGCAACCATCAAAAAAATCAAGGGGGCTCTGAGACAAACACTGCCCTGTTTCACAGAAACATGCTGGAAACCTACCCCTAGTGCAGCTGAAGGCTGCCCAAGCTGCCCTAATGAATCTCAACCAGCCCCAGTAGATTAATCTTCCTGAATGAAAATTCTTTTCTCATTCACAGGCTAGAAACTCATTTTGGGACAGCTCGTGTTTAAATTTGCATCACGGGACCTTCTTTTTAAAACACAGCAACAACTATGAACTAAAGAGGAACCAAAAAGCAAAAAGGAATTTGGCTGTCTGGTTCTCATTCCACTTTTAGAAACATTTATATTTAAATTGCCTAAAAGTCAGCCTCTGTAAGAGTTCCACAATGAAAAGCCTCCCTCTAGAAGTCAGAAAATTTTGTTCCGGATACACAATGGTCTGACAAATGCACTTACTGGATAACTAATGATTAAGCAAGTAGTGAGTCAGTCCAGTTGCTACAGCTGACTTGCAAAAACCCCAGTGTTTTCACGTAAGCTACAAGATCCACATGAACCATATCCACACGCTGGCAAGCAGTTTTTATCAAGCACACGACGAGAAGCTTTTCTAAACCATGAAGGTATCACCCTAAAATATATCAGTGAAGAATGATAAACCAGCAAGAAACAGAGAAAAAGACCTGGGAGCCCAAGAGGCTTCCTAGCAGAGCGTGGTAAAGCTGGATTATGCCAAGGCAGGCTCACAGCACAAGCAGAAGCATCACAGACATGACCAGGATTCCCAGGGCACATCAGGACCTGTGCTGCCATGTCTCCAGAATAAGCCACACTACAGCTGCACCAGACTGCTGGAGAAAAAGAATTCCACAAAAATGGGGAAAGCTCATCCTGCCCTTTGGAAGTGAAAGGTTACCACAACTAATAGCAACATTTCAAAATATCCATGTACAGACATTCCATTTGCTTCTCCCAGCTCAAACTAGCAATACGAAAGGATGACTTTGAAGTTTTATTTAGTTCTTTTTAGGCTCCCTTGGCCAGAACGAGGGGGAAATGTCTCCAACCAACTTAGTTATTTGCAGGAAACACCCAGTGCTCTCCAACACAACTCACCTGATCTGCAGGTACCTGTATCCCATTTTGGGGCACAGCCCTGGAGCTGAGGGCACCCTGAATATCAGGATTCACCCAGCCTTGTGCCATCTTTGCTGAGATTGCGAAGGCAGTGGGAGCTTTTGCTTCACATGCCGTTTTAAAGATCAAGACCAGGAATTCAAAGGGCTTCCAGAACTTTGAGGTCAAGTCAAGCCCAGGAGATTTAATAAGGAAAAATGAAAAGTGTCAATGAGAGTTATGGTATTAGCCTACAGCAATAAAATGAAGTCTATAAAGGGAACTAGGAGAAGGTAGGGCTAAGTCTCTTAACTAAATGTATATTCAACTCACAAAAACTTCTGAAAAAAAAAAGTTTTAAATTTCTTCCGAGACCCAGCTTTACTCTAGAAGAGTATCAAGTCTCCTAGAGCATCAGTAATTTCAAAAGAGGCAGGGGAAAAAAAAATCCATGAGAAGAGTAGCACTTCCACCATCTCCCTGAGTCGCGTATGTACGAAGAACTGTTTTGGAGAACAGGCCAATGCTCAATGCACTGTCTCTATACATAGAGAGCATCTTATTCCTTCAGCATCCCGAACGAATTGCTTCAAAACTCTTAACTCAGAATTCTCCACAGTAAACACACAGAAATCAAGGCTTCTAATTGTGTACAATTTTGTTTTCCTTAAAAAAAGCACCACATATACCCTGATACCAATATCAAATCTGAACTTGCAACACTAAAGTCAGACCCCACTTTTCAAACCTAACACAACAGGAACACTGAAAAAATTACTGGACTCATAAAAAAATAAAGTTAATCTCATACAAAGTCTGGACTCAGGATCCTTGTTTTACTTCAATGAAAACTATTTAGAACTGGAGCCAGATGTTGCTGAATGCCAGGCTAATTCCACAACATTCATTTGTGCATGGAGCGAAGCCTGGAGGCAAGGGCAAGACTCCATTTCCCAGGAGATATTTTGTGCTCTAATCAAAGCATGTGGCTTAGCCACGCACCAAGAAGGCCACAGAACCTACGTTTCATTTTCTGCTCCGTTGGTCTTGTTCTTGCGCTGCTTCTGCTCGGTGCTTGCTGGAGGGGTCTGGCCCATCGCTGGTGGCTTCCGCTTTGCTAACATCTTTCGCTGTCTTTCTATTTCTTCCCGCTGGGAATTAATCCTTTCCTGTTGCCTGAAAAGCAGAGAGGGAAAAAAACCACAATGCAGATAACTAAGGATGTGCACTTGGTTCTCTTCAGCATCTGTTCTTACCAGATTGGAGCCATGAATTTCAAATCAGTTGTACTTGTAAGATTTGTAACAAAATATTTTTGTACAGAAAAGCAGGATGTGCCAAACATGATGAGTCAGAATTTTAAAGGTATTTTTACATAAAACAGGATTCTTTTCCTGGCTCACAGAAACCTTTCAGTAAGTGAAAGGTTTAATTCATGCAGAGGACATCCAAAGGAGTTGCTAACCCCATGGAAACCTAAGATCCATGGCAAGTCACTAACTTTCCACACACTTTTTCCTTGAAGTCTCTGCTCTAAATCTCAGATTTTCCTGTTAAAACTGTTCCTGAAGTCTGGCACTGTCTGAGAAAGTATCTTTACACTTCAAAAGTACAGTTAAGATATCCCTAAATTCTCTGGAATATAACCAACACCATTCCCAATTTCACTAAGAAACTGTCTCTCCCCCAAGATAAAAAGACTATCTTGAAACATTTTACAGTGATAAAAGCGCTCTTGAAATTTCAAGTCTAAATGACCTAAGCATTTGCATACCTAATTCCCCTTTAAAAAGGGACTGAGACTGCAGGTAAGTATTCCAGATTTACTTTTTCCACGTCTTACAGCACAAACTAAGGAAGAATTATAAAGTCCTTAATCTGTGCCTAACAAGAGCTGCACCTCCCTATCAGACTACAGAGAAGTGATGCGATTTTAAAGGATCACACATAGCTCTCTAGTGCAATTAATTTGCCAAGTCCTACTTAAAGGTCTAGGCCAGGTGGGAATTGACTGGGTATTTCCATTAACATCCTGCATAAAGGGTCTCTGATCTTCATTTCCAGGTTTCTGCAGCCCCTTTGATCACTGTTACCAGAAGGCGAAACAAGTTAAATAGTATGGATTTTCTCTTTCAAGCTTCTCCACTTTCTACTTTCAAAAAAAAAAAAAAAAAAAAAAAAAAAACAGCAAATAAGACATTCTTTGACTAACATATGCAAGGATGCAAATAAAATTGATTTGACTCAGGGTATTATGTAAGATTTTGGTCCACCCCTCCACTACAGCCAGGTGGGTGCACTGAGGATTCCCAACAGGTAACAACAGCTGGCCCAAAGGCCAACTCAAACCATTTCATTCCAGTTCAAGTCTCTGGAAGTTTCAGTGGAAATGGATTTCTCACTTCAGTGTGAAAAAGTTCCCCATTGTCAGGAGTTCCTATCTGATCCTTCCATGCATCAGTCACACCATTCTCACATTCTGACGTGCAAGATATCACACACAACTGCTGGGGTTTTTTTCCATTTCTTCCTCTGACGTTAAAGACAATCCTGTTTGTCCTCACTTGATGAGGTTCTGGAAGGCATAGCCATCTGTCCACTGCTCGGTGAAGGATGCGCCGTGCCGCACCGTGGTGAAGTGCCCCAGCCTCAATCGATCCTGCATGCTCTTATCTCGGCATGCCATCTTCTCCTGCTTTGACTGAAAGCAAAATAAAGCCCCGTAAAAATACAAGCCATAAATTACTAGCTAAGGGCTGTGCTACGTTTCAAATCACCACCAATTCTTACTTTCTATTATTTCAGTTCTGCTTATCTGAAATCCAGCTGAATATCATGGATCAAGTTATTGCTGGTGCTTTGCACTGGTCCGACAGGCATTTGTTCACCTCCACTCTGACATTTCAGCCTCACTCTTTCCTCCTGATGACTGCCTGGGCAGCTCACCCATCCTATGATCAGTTGAAATCAGCCTGGCAGTAGGATTAAAACTATCCCTTTGTATCAGTAGCTTAGCTAGACTGCAGGCCCGGCTCTGATCAGGCCCTTATTCAGTAGATGAAGAGAGAAAATGCACCTTGGATCACTATTAAGACTAAGATACAGTGATCGGCCAGCTCAGTCCTAGCCTTGTACCATGTCCAGAAGTCACATAACCTCAGTTAGGTCACCACCCTGGAGAGGGGAGCCCTGCTCAGCCAAGAACAATCAGCTCTGTGACAAAATCAACTCAAACAGACGGCATGTCCCAGCCAGTACGTGGGTAGTTTTGCCCATCCAGTGCCCACAAACAATAGTTATAACTGGCCAACAGGTGAAAGAGCAATCAAACCCCCACACTGTTTAACCGTCAGGAAAGCTGGAAATCTTTCAATACTGAAGCGGGCTGGATGCTGGTGAACAACAGCCTGGCACTGTCCCCAGGGTGTTGTTTTCAGTGTTACATAAAGCAACAATCTCCAACTTTGCCGTCCGAAAGAAGGAAAGGTCTAAATCGTCTGCCCGTGTCCCAGAGCATATCTGCAATTCCACTGCACAATGGGACACTGCTCCTGCATTCCCAGAGCTGCTTTTCAGGTGTATGGGTTTCTCAGTCAAGCAACGTCTGCTGCATTTAGACTCTTTCACTTAAGCAAGAGATCACTCTGCCACTGTGCAAAGTGACCAAATCTGAACATTCTGAACCACTTCAGTCTTTGGATTACATTCCTTTTTGCAGAGAAATAATTCAAGACAGAATTCCAGTTATCTTTTATCACTAAAGCAACAGGAGCAGGTTTTTACTGTTAAGAGAGAGATGCTTTCAAGGATATGAGCTGTGACTGCAGAGATGTCCCCTGCTCACCTTTTCTATAAGAAGCTTCTTGCTCATCGTTACACATCTATTCAACCGCTCCTTGTACTTCTCCAGCATCTTTTGCTGCTCGTCTATCTGCCGTCTCAAATCACAGTTGGCCTAAAAGTGAACAGAGAACAAAGCCTGTGACTTTAAACCACTCAGAAGAGTCAGACTAAGCATCACCTAGGAAGAAGTTTCTCCAGCTAGCTGTGGGGATCAGATTAAAGTCAGCAAACCAGCAGGATAAAAGAAGAGGTTTTGTTTAGCAAAACATCCAAGACAACCTCCTAAATTTTTAACTCACTCACATCTTAACACCCCTCTAGAACAAGGAAGTTCTGTCATCCTGGTTTACATGTAAGAAACTAAGGTACAAAGAGACTAAAGACAAGCAAAACCATTTTAATTTTTTTTTTTGTTAAACATTTAAGACCTTGCCACAGCTACCAAGTCTCAAAATAGCTTAGTCATTGCTGGACTATCTTCCCTCTTTAACCACAATACTGGCAGAGGAAAAGGATGGGGGAACTCCCTTTGTACTTTCAGTTAAATTCTTGTTTGAGTCACTTTCCATCAGTCCCTCTACACAGACTGCTCCCAGTCACAGCTGCTGCTTCACACCGCCACAGCATGCAGCAGGACTGTATGTGCAACCACTTACATTAACCAAGTTAAATTTAACCATTTCCCTTCCAACTAGTAGTCTGGTAAAAACAAAAATAATGATAATTTAAAAAAAAAATTCTATTTCCTGCTTCATGGATTGTTTCCCACAAACTCTCATGTGCCCCATGTCTCCATGAGCTTGACTGAGCTCTTTCAGGTGCCGACACCAGACACACACAAAGCCTTCCCTCTACTCCCTTTAATGTGCTTTCTAATGCTTTTCAACACTTCACAAGTGCCTCCCCAGCTGATGAAAGCTAAGTCAATTAGAACCCCTCCATTAAGACAAGATCCTTGATTTGAAGGTATTTATCTTTTACTGAAGAATACTAATGGGTTAAGAGCTTTATTCTTTTGTTTTGGCCAAAGGATGTTCTCATCTTTACACATATCTCTGACTCCCCTGAATGAGCATTTCAGAACATGACTTCCCAGGCTACTGAGAGGCTACTGGACATGCTGCCAAACAAAAGGCAGAGTCAGCTCCTCAGGACTTAGAAGAGGGGAGTAACTGGGTGGACAGAGAATGGCAGTGGTGGAGTCATCATCCCTGGAAGCGTTCAAAAAACATGTGGATGTGGCACTTGAGGACATGGTTTAGTGAGAACATGGTGGTGGTGCTACACTGATGGTTGGACTTGGTGATCTTCAAGGTCTTTTCCAACCTTAATGATTCCATGATTCTGTGAATTCCGCAGAGAAACCCGTTAGGCTAGCCAGCAAAACAGACAAGCGTGCAACAGAGGCCTCAAAGCGTGCTGAGAGGCCTCAAAGGGAGGCCAGCACTGTTGAGGACACAACCAACCGAGCTACAACAACTTTGCATTGTACATCCCCAGACACTGCTTAGATTCAAGCAGGCCCACAGTGCCTACAAGCCAGAGAATTATCCTGCAAGTAAGGGATGACCAGAGTTACCACATTGTCCACAGGCCAGACAATTACCCTGCTGGTAAGGGATCACTGGATTTGTTTCACCTTGCAAGTGTTGGCTCTACAGCTGGTATAAAAGCCCCTGCTCTCCAGCCTGGCTGGCACAAGCATTCCAAGTACCTTTAAATAGCAGCTTTTAGAAGAGTTGTTCCACTTTAAATACTTACTCTTAATAAGTCATCTATCCTCCCCTCCTTCTTCTCCAAGTCAGAGTTCTTACTGTTTTCTAGTGCAGATATTTTTTCCATTGTGAGGTCGGACTGTAGGGAAAAATCACCATAAACCACATTTAAGACAAATGGATAATGTTTTGAATAATCAGCACTAATGTCCCAGTGTAACCTCCTCTGATCTGAACTGCTGGGTCTCAGAAGAACTGATCCCCTGCATCCTGGCAGTCAGGGGGAGAATGTTCTCCATTACTCATTTTGTTGTTGCATAGTGGGCTCCTCCAGCACAGGAGGTGTAGTCAGCCAGCACAGAGCTCTGAAGAGCACAAATTGATAACTCTCAACAGCCTAAAATATCCTCTGTGTCCTGCAAATTTTACATTTGTATCTTTGGTGGTCTCTATGCAGGAGAGCTTGTACAGAAAAAAGGCTTAAGAAAAAAAACCCCACACCAAATCCCAGCCCTTAGCTGAAATATCACATTTATGATCTTTCATGAGCACAGACAACCGCCTGCAGACAAAGACAATACCTGTGGGGCTCCAAAGCAGTCCTCACAGATAACACAGGTCTTAATTTTAAAATATAACAGATTGACAGCAAGAGTATTGGGCGCAAGCTTTTGTTTCTGATAAACTGATTTATTAATACCCACTGGCAACAGGAGCTTTATAGCTCTTGAGTAAAAACTATCTGGAAAGTTTTATGGGGCGTAGCACATCTCAAATACCTTCAGTGAAGCAGTGAAATGAGAGTTATACCCAGGAACAGAAGACACACACTGTATTCTTTGAATGTTTCATATTCAGCACTCCAATTAAAGGGTAGGGAAGAAAATGGGAAGGAGTCAGTATGTACACGAACACAGCATCTAAAACAGCCAAGTCAACACAGAGGAAACTCTCCAGGACTGCACACACAGATTTCACACTTGTGGCTAGCAGGCACCTATTCAGTTTCTGAGAAGAGATTGCAGAGACTTACCTGTGGAGTTGTTATATAACTGTTCTCCAAATTTCAAGCTTGCCTGGAAGCCAACACCATGGAGTAAGAGACAAACTTGACTGATTGTTGCTTCCTGACACATGCCCAGTACGGAAAAGCTCAAAGAGAGCACCTGCCAGCATGGCACATCAAGCAAGATGGGCCTACATCCCAAGAGACAAAGAGAAGGCCTGGGCAGGGCACCTCACCTCTGCCTCAACTTGGTTCATGCTTCCTGCCTGCAGGAAAAGCTTTGCCATGGGAGGCACCATGCAGGATGTGGAGAACCTGGTGTAGATGGGGGCCAAACAGCAGGAAGTTTTAGTAAGTGACTGTTATTTCACTTAGGCAAGTGCACAGACATGCTTGCCCTGTGTCAGATGAAGTCAGGATACATGCTCTTTCATGTGACTTCACCCCGAGTCACCTCAGAGCACTCAGGCCCTAGCACTGACTGAAAACACTGAGGAAATAATATCATGCTGACTTGCTTTTGGCACTGCCACAAGTGATTTCAAGCTGGGAATCACTGAAGTTTATCTATTTTTTAACTCTATCAACTCCGAACAGGCTTGGAAGGGAAAAAACAAGAATGTGTACATGTCCTCATCATGCTACCAAACATATTTGTGGATTCTTTCCTGCACATGTATGCTCCACCTAGACCTCTGGGGAATATCATGAAGCTGAACACTGGCAGAAAGCTTGCTCAGATAATGTCTTGCTAAGAACATGGACCTTGTGGGCATGTTAAGCACGGAAGAAAATAAAAACACCTTGTTCCCTCCAGGTGGGACCACTGTTTTAAGCATGGGTGTTGGGACAGCCAAGATTGACGTAATCTCTGATGCCACAACTCAGGAACCTGCCATTCTCATACACAGACCTCTCCATGCACTGTCAGGAAAACAGCGATCTTCCCAGGCCAGCATTTTAACAATACAGACAACAAATGCAACCCTAGTGACACAACAGAGCAAGTGAGTACCCCTAGAGGGGGGACTGCTGTCCTTGGTGAACAGAGAACTTGTACCACCTGTAGGGTTAATGGAGAATGGACCTTTCCAGCAACAAAATCATCTCTGACACAGACTGGTGTGAGGAAACGATTGTTTAAAAATTGCTCAAGGGAAGACACAGAGATCTGAGATGAAAATCCAAAGAAGATTAAAAGCAGGCTTGGAGAAGAAATAAACCAGGTGCATTGCAGATAAAGCTGGGCACCCTGGTAAGCAACAGAAGATGACACAGGTAAAAGAATCTCAATAATTGAAAAGGTACCAAAAAGACAGCAGTACAGTCAGAAGAGCTAGAGCAAGAAGAGGAGCAAGAAGCTCCTCTTCTTGACTCCAGGGCAGTGAAGCTGCTGGGAAGCACTTTCAGGAACACATCATGTTCCACCTTGACAGGACAAACTATTCCATGAGTGGACTCCACAGAGGTCTAAGAGCTGCCAGCCAGACTGTGGCTATTTGTACTGTAAGCAATGTGATGCACCCATGACCTGGCGCTTGAACAGAGACATTCACAATTATCACTCAGGTTTTCTTCACACCTTCACTTCCAGAGAGAGGAAGAACATTGAAGATACAACAGAGCAGAAACAGATAGAGCTGAGGTGTTCCTCTCCCAAGCACAATCACACACAGCTGACGAACTGCCCACAGCACTGACACACAAAAGCCTCAGTAGCAGATTGGACAAACCCCAGCAGCAGCAACTGAAAACGTTCTTTATAGGATTGAGGAACAAAACTCAGAGCAATACACTTCACTCCGTAGTTACAGATGGAGTTGGGAATACTGGCTCTTCTCACTGGAAACATCGTGTCCACTACCAGTGGCACCCTCTAGCACAGCAGACAAGCTGCATCAAGCTTCAACCTCACATCCAAGAGCTATATCGTCTAGTGAGCTATACCTGTGACTGTTTGTGCTGGATGGAAATCTGTTTTTGGGAGGTGCAGGAATGCTCAGTGTTCCCTGATCCGGTAGAAGATGGGCTGCCTTGCTGGGCCTGTAAAAGAAAGTTGTGTATTGTTACATGTCCCCCAGCACGACCACCAGTGCCCGTGCAGATACATTCATCTTCACACTGGAGCTGCAGCCTGGCCTGCACCACACTCTCATGTTGAGGTTTAAGGATGCTTTAGAGATTCAGTTCAGTAAAACCAGAGTCAGTTTCTTCCAAGAAGCCTGGCCCAATCTGCTGAAGACAAAGCTTTTAAAAGCCTGATATAATTCACGGCAGCTGAGATTAAGCGAGACCAAACCAAACACTTCTTACAACAAGACTATACTTCAATCTTTCGCTTTTCTGCATCTATCAGATTATCCTCTCAGATGACATAATTTTGATCTATGTAAGATTTTGAGCTGTTAACTTAAAACTCACACCATTTTATTAAACAAGCAAAGCCTGGGACCTAGAACTCTTCATAAGGAAGATGAACTTACCAGAAGGTGACAGACTGGGGTCAGCAAAAATGAGGCTGCACTTGGGCAGAAAAGCTTCAAATTCCCCATCCCTTAACTAGACACATGCCTTAGGATTCAAATCTTTTTGGAGCTGCTCACCGAGACAAAAGTAAAACAGAGGCCACCTCCCCTCTGTGCCAGCTGCTCATTCTCTAGCCGCTGCTTCGCCAGCATCACCGACATCAGCGTTGGCAGAGCAGAGTGTTCCTCGGGCGGCTCCTTGGCTGCGCTGCCGTCTACCCCATACAGCGGCTGCTCCACTCGCCGCTGCAACACAGTCAAAAAACAGACAATGAACTACTTTTCTTTTTTTTAAATTAAAAAAAAGCGATTCTCTGACTCTGCCAAAACTGTTGTCTGCAAAGCAGCAGCTCAGGAATGAGCAGGCAGCATGGTGAGGATCTGATAACTCAAATAGGACTCCTGCGGTAATTATTCCAATGGCAGACAGCAACAAGGAGATGAAGTTAACAATTAGAAAAAACCCTAACAAATGAACACACAGGACAGAATTCCTTGTCAGTTAACACATCCTCTTCCTTTGCAAATACATGTGCTTCAGAGTAAGTGGGGCAAAATAGATTGCAGGTCCAAAAATCTACATTGGGATTTCGGTCAGTGCATTCACAATTATATTTTTTAATGTTTCTTAAGGACTCAAACAGCCAATTCCACGATACATTGCTATTCTGGTGAAGTAAACTGAGTCAGAACTGCTAAATGGCAGCAACCTAACCATGTCTAGGACCCAGACATCAGGGTAAGCTCACTTCTGTCATTACAGCTGGGGCCCATCTCCTGCAAGGTAAGCAAAGTACTAATTCATTCCCAAATTCCTTTAAAGGTCCATTACATCTCTTAAGGGCCAGCTCCTTTCTCCTGCAGTAGGTTAGTTTTCCAGCTGTGGTGGAGGAACTGGGTTTAACAGGAATCATCTGAGCTACACTGATTACAGCACACAGCATCTCAATGTCCTGGCTTCCAAAGCCACACTGTAACTGCTAAAACTCGGCAGTCTGGGTAATAACCCACCAAGTCTTTCCAAGCTCTAACTCCGGGCCAGACAAATGCCTCCGAGAAAGCAAACAGTCAGGTCAGGCTTCAGTTTTTCTAAAAAACCTAAATTGCATCCTGTTTTCTGGCTAACATTACCAATTTCAAGAGTGTGCTTCCTTCCCCAAAAGAATGCTTGTGCCTGCGAGCGGCCTCGCGAGAGTCTCAAGACCTGCAGATCATTCTGATCAAATGGGGAGTGAGGCAATTCAAATCAGCCAAGAGATTTGAAGAGAAGTAGTAACATCCTGAAGCCATTACAATTCCTCTGCAAGTTCTGATTGCAGAAATTTTCCAGTACAGTACAGATTAATTCAGGTCTGGAGGAGGTCTGTATCATGTGAAAGACATTTTAACACTCTGCTTCCTTCCAAGATCACAGTGACACCTGTAATGGGTAAGACACTCAGCGTTCTCCAATTTCACTCATCCCCCTGTTTTTTTGGGGATTAGATCAAACCATTGACATTCAGTTTGTAAGAAGAGGATAGATCTTGCAAAGGCCCAGAATAGTTTGTTATGAATAAGCAAATATCACAGGTTTTGCTGCAAGAGTAAAGAACAGAAGATAAACACAAGCACCTGTGTAAGGAGAGAGACAAACTGGCCTGGCTGAAACTAACTGTGACATCAATATTCACCAGAAATACTCTGTTCAACTTTTGCCTACTCAACACATACAAGTGTAGAAGAAGAAAACCAAAGGAAGAATCCACTTGTCCCATTGTGGGTTAACTAATCTGCTGGAATAAAGAATTGTCCCTAATCCCTCACACATCTGCAACATTCAGAGATGATACTTCATTAACTCCTCTTTAAAGAGATGTATTAGTGAATTAATACATGATAGGATGAAAGTCCACTCAATTAATAAGATGTATTTTAATTTTTAGAAACATTAAAAAGTACCTAGAAACATATGTGAAGCTCTCCCTTCAAGCAGCACTAAAAAGCTTCTGAAATCTAGCAACACATGGAATTCTGAGCAGAGTGTTCAGTGTTGGGGTTCAGTTAAGTACATTCAGGAACTGTGCAAAGGTCTCTGCAGAATAATATAATTACTAAAGACTTTGCATTTGGCTTTGGGAGTATCAACCTTTCCCACAATGTCTCCAGACTTTTGTGACACTCAACAAATGCTGAAAATTTTTAAAGAGGGGCCCAGCCAACGGTCAAAATAAAAGCTCAGGCAACAGAGCCTCTGAATACTGCTTTGCTAGTTGCAACCAATTTTTTTAGCTGCTCTGTCCTAAAATGGTTTAAAAATACTGGTTACTTCTTCACATCCAGACCTCGCAAAAATGCTGCAAGTGGAATTACATGCCAAAAACCAGCACCAGCTGTGCATGTACACATATTTCTCTGCAAGCTTTTGCTAATGCCCCTTGCAAGTCATGTGCACATGAACAGAAGTAAAAGGCCTTCCCAAAATAATTGTGGTGTGCACATTGTTCAGGATACCCAAGGGGTCCAATCAAGATCAGAATATTCCTGACTACTGCTGCACAGACAACATACTCCCAACTCCATGGAGTTCATGTGCTACAACAGAACACAGCGTAACTAATGAGTCAGTTCCACCTTTATTAAGGATCCCTCTGTACCCACACAGCATGTTAGAAACACTCATCCTGTACAATTTAAGCTCAGATATTCATGTCAGCTACAGCCAGACTAGCCACTGTCCCAGGGTCCTAGACATGGCTTTGCTCTCAGAACCCAGTTTCAGATTTAAAATGGAGAACAAGCCAAATCACTTATCAAGAGACACTTCCCTGTCCAGAACCTTGTATTACCTGTCTGAAGCATGGCCACCAAGTTAACTGATGCCAGGCCACCAGTTGTGTCCCCAAGAACACTCACCGGCAAGGGGTTGGACAGGGAATGCTGCGGAGAGGATCTGGCGACGGGCGGCACGCTTCTACCGGGACTGGTTCCTGGGCCACTGCCCCCAGCAAACTGGGCACATAAACAGACTTGATCATCAGGAATTCCACAGAGATACTATGTTTAACCAAATTTAACACAGACAGAAGAAATACATCTATCTTAAAAATGAAGCCTTATAGGCTTCAGGGAATCATTTAAATAACCTGAACATAAATTAAGGGGAAAACCTTAACAGTTCACGGAGTTTTCAAAATAACAGAAGTACATCAGACAAACACTTGTATTTGCACTGAGTACATTTTCCTTTGTAACACAAAAAGATATAAACCTGTGCACTCAGCCATAGATCAGTTATTTACTCTATGGAATTAGGAAGCCCATTCTCTGTGTGGAGA
The DNA here is from genome assembly GCA_013397815.1 of Aleadryas rufinucha. Taxonomy (NCBI): domain Eukaryota; kingdom Metazoa; phylum Chordata; class Aves; order Passeriformes; genus Aleadryas; species Aleadryas rufinucha. The sequence goes on from VZTH01006150.1 coordinate 66,163, forward strand.
CATGTCTGATGTGCACCACAGGAGTGGTAAGGAAAGCTCATCTCCACTGAAGCACCTGTGCCAGTCACTGTTAAGAGGCAGGACAGGTAAGGAGCTGGGAAATGGCTCCAGTTGGTACAGAAACCACTACAGTGTACCTCTCATAAAAAAATTTACCCAGTAAAGAAGTAAGCACTAACAAGCACTTAATTTCTGACTCCGAGTTACTCCATAAAATAAAGAACAAACTTAAGAGAAAAGCTACAGCTTTGGATTGTGCAGACCTAGAAAAACTTCAGATATTATGCAGTGCAAAAAGAATACTGATTTTTAGAATGTCCATCGCTGTTTGGGGAAGGGGATTCCATGTCCCCTATGGTGCCAGCCTCCCATGGGAAGTTATTCTTAAGAGGGAAGCCTGTAAACAACTCCCCACTCCAATCAGCAGGACTGTGCAGGTGGGCTCTTTTGCAACACTGGACCCTTAACAAAATTGTTTGCAAATCTAGAGATATCCTCAACTGAGATACAGGTTCCAATGGAAATCAACCTCAAACCTATACTTAAGTGAAAAAACTGCCTTATCAACCGTTCAACTAAATGTTAATTCAAAAACCAGCTTCCTCATATCCTCTGCCTAATCAGATCTGAGCGTATCAGGCTGACATCATCAATCCACGACCCCAATGACAAGATCAGTAACACATGTCACATCACAAATTTCTATCTACAGATTTTGCAAAATGTGAGTTCAGGCAGATTTGTCAATGAAAAGATTCTTACCTCAAAATAATCACTAATTTTATGTCCTCTAGGAGTGCCTTTCCCTAAAAAGGAAAGCAAAGGATTAAAATAGGAGTTGTACTTTTAAAAACAGAAGTTACCACGCCATTCTAAAAACCTCCTCCTACATTTTGACACTCCTTTTCCTGTTCAGTGCAACACCTATCACAACAAAGCTTCTGCACAACAAAAGCCTGCCCCAGGGTTACAGCCCTTGAGCTGTTTTTGGGAGGCTCTACAGTTGACAATTCAATTAACTCTCAATTCCAAACATGTCAGAGCCAATCAAACAGCATTTGCACTTGCGAAGTACTTAGAAAACACTAAAGGTCTTGACTGTTGCATAGGTTCTCCAAAATTTCCTTCAAGATAAGGAGAGAGCAAAGGGTACTTTTACTCCTCCGCCTTCAGATAAATTACTGCATATTAGATCTCTCACAAGCATTCCTGTAAGAGTTTGAGAGATAATTAGCAGTGGCTTAACATCAGCTCATTAAAACTTAGCCCTTTTCTTTTATTATCATATTATCAAAGCAGTTCTGTCAACACAATTCTCATTACTTTCTTGTTGAAGAATGAAAGAAATCAAAATCTGCCCCTCTGCCCATCTGCTAGAAAATCTGAACTTGGACTGAACATGCCAGGTTTTCCACAGCACTCAGGACAGCACTGCCTGCTTGGGCACAGCTTGTTCCTGATTTGTCATGGTGAGAACTTGCTCTAACAAGGCAGGCACACATCTTGGAAAGCAAGAAGAGATTACAGGCTGTATTCTGAAGTCTGGCTGTTGTATATGTAGCGACACAGGACCAAAACAACACTTCGGAGCAGCATACAAAGCCTCTGGGCAGCCTGTCCCATAAAAATGCAAGAGTTTGTGCGAATAAGCCAAGTGTTTTCCTGCCAATAAGGATAACAAGACTCCCAGAAGAGAATACACCATCATGGAGTACTTTATAACAAGCTGCCTGACACACCCTTGAGAAGAGCCATTAGTTTCCTAGGACACTGCCTGTGCAAAACGTGCCTGAGTTACCAAGCATGCAGCAATCCTGTGGCAGGGTCGGAGCGTGGATTACCTTGACTGGTCTCATAGGCTTCTGCTTTCCTCTTCCTATTCCGCTGGTCATTCTGCTTTTTCTCAGGAGTCTGTTAAACAATACTTCAAAATTAACATTACTGCAATTATTCCCAGATTTTAAAAAAATACCCAAACAATGATCTGTTCCATATCTCCCGTGGCCGTTTGTTTTCTCTGGTGCATTTGTTTCTACTGTTGGTACTTCAAGAAACAACTGCTCTCAAAGAGCTGCTACCTTCTCATAGATGTGCTGCAGGAGGGAGAGAATGTGGTTAACAAGGAGGTAAATTTATTTTTTCTATTTCAACTGCTGCAAACCAGCCTCTACTGTCCAATGACACCACAGGGTTAGCAGAGCAAGCTCAAATACTTATAAAAACCTGTGTAAACCACTTCAAGGTGATCATAGTACTGGTACAAGGGGAATAATGATGAGAGGTTTAAGTACTGTCATCCAAATCTGCAGTCCAATCACAGTCTCTTAAGCCAATTCACTTTGCCTGCAGGTAATGCTTCTTCTCAAAGCCCACTGCAGATGGCTACAAGAACTATCCCAGGACAGCAGCCAGGACAAACCCGTTACAGATGCAGGAATTCACCTAGACTTCTGTTTGCTCCTCACCTGCTCCCATTAAAGTCAAGAGTCAGTGCACGTGCCATTTCTGTGAGCACCCAGAGACTTGATGGGCAGATCCAGTGGATTTATGCACAATCAATTTATTTATGCACAGCCACAATATACAGCACAGCTGACAGGCCTGAGGGCTCCAGAAGTGTCATGCCTATCTGTCTGTACAAGGCTAGCAAGCCTAAACACGTGAGAATGGAGGAGACCCTGGCACGGTGCTTTCCCCATCACCAGGGTCACATCTGTGGCCAAACCTGCTGAAGACACTGGGAAGCAGACTGCTGGAAGCAGCTCACTGAGGTTGCTGGGAAGAGATGTCTTGTCATTCCCATCACCATTGCCATTTTAAAAACATCTCTTATCCCACATCGTCCCAAATAATTCCCAAGCTGTATATTCTCCAATCACTGCAGCCACCACTAAACTATAGCCTGGGGGCAGGGAGAAAAATACTATGTGCAAAACACAGCTCTGGGGCAGGGAAAGCCATGGCCAGAGAGTCTGTGGTAAACCTAAGTTTCATGCTCTTTGGAAACCCAAATCACAAGTACCCTCTTTAAAGATCTCTACCAAAAGACTTACACATGCTAAGCACAGAAATCAATCTCCCTCCCTTAGTAGGATAAAAAGGATAAAGTTGAATCTAAACCTGGCTGTGTCCCCAGCGGGTGCTGGACATCTACAACCCCACATTACCAGCTGGGCACTCACAGACACAGTGCTGTTTTCGTAAGAGGATGGAGGGGATGTTAAGACAAAGGTGATTATTGTGTCTGCAAGGTACTTTTTTAGAATGAGGGGACTGAAAACTCCAAAACTACCTAGAGACTTGCTGCTCCAGCCCCTGTATGTGTAAAAGTCAGTGACATTGCCTCCTCACTGTGTAGTGAAGAGCAGCTCCTGAACAGCGTTGGCGTGACTGTAACACCATAGGCTCCATTACAGCCTCCATGGAGCTGTGAGCATATTAATGAGATTCAGTTTAAGTTGTTTTTCCATTCAAGTACTTACATAACAAAAATGACACACAACATTATCTGTTACAGACTGAAAAAGCAAGGAATGGGAGATTCAAGTACGTCAGCTTGGTCAATTGATATCTCTCCACAGAAGTTCATTAAAAAAAGCAATTAAAAGAATGAATACTCAAATTTTCACTATTAACTGCACTTTATGGAGTTTAAGATACTGCATTCTCAAAAGTCCCTCATACCAGTACTGCCCCATAATAGAGGGAAATATGATCCAAAACTTACCTGGTAACTATGGGGGAAGTTAATAAGAAATGCGTAAGAAAATGCACTTAAAATTGAGATTTTGGTTTATTAACATGGAATTTTAGAGTAAAAATCCAACTACAATTAATTCTGCTGCTTTAGTGAGCACTTTGAAATAGTTAATCCTACAGAAGTGAGATTAACCAGGGACAAAGCATCAATTTCCACCTCCCCACACTTCCACAGCGCAATCCACAAAATGCTCTGCCTTGTATAGCTTAGGCAAACTCACATATTTGATAGATATGGCAAACGTTTCCATTAATGCTCTCTGGCTTTTTATGCATATCCAAAAACGTATCCAAACAAATCCTAATGAACTGAAAACAGTTTCCTAAGCTGAGCTTCATAAAGGCTGTGTTTGGGATTGGGTAAAACCTGCCTGGAATGGTGGGAAGCTTTGAGGAGGAGCTTCACAGAGAGGTCAAAAGCCTGCAGGGTCAAGCTAAATACTTCCCTGGTCCCTTTCACTCTCCAAACTAAGACGACAGTCACTGACTCGCACAATTTCTTCCATGTTTTGAGTTTGATCATGTTCACCTTAAACCCAACTACCCCAAGGAGTTGTGCCTGCTTACCTCCAATTCTTTATCACTCAGAGAGCCCACGCTGCACAAGCTCTGGTTGGAAGACTCACTATTTAATGGACCCTAGTGAAAAGCAAGCAAAGACTGTTAGAAACAACTTCCCTACAAGGCAGACCCATCCTAACAAAGACTCAATCTCTTGGCTAACTACGGTTACAGCAGCACCACGGGTCAAACTCCCAGACAGGATGGGGCACTAAGAGGCTTCAGAAGCCATCTGCAGCAGGACAGTTGGATTGTTCAGCAATTTTTCCTCAGGGTAATGATCCAGCCTTTGGAATATTTCTGCATGAGTTCATATCCTAACTGGTCTATTTACCCACATCCACAAAACAGCCAAGGTGATATTTATAGAAGCCTAAGGTTTGAGGAAGAAAACCTGATGTGTTGAGTAGCAGGAGTTCCAAGCTCAGGTCTCCAGGCATGCATCTGCTTGACCCTAAGCTAAGCATTCAGATGCATCTTCCATCCGGCAAGCCAGCTATTACTGTTATCAGATGCTTGCTGTACCACTGACTTAAACATGTAATTTTATGCTTTTTTTAACACTAGGAAAGTGAACAAGTGAAAGTCGTGTTAACAGCAGTACAACTGGTACCCGTAGTACCACCTTTCCCACTTGGCTATTTTATGGACCCATGTGTGACCTACCCACAGAGCAGCTGCTCCCATCAGGCCAAAGCAGAAACTCAAAGAGGCTGGAATAGATTTAGCAAAACAGTAACCAGGTACCTCAAGAGTCTGCTGCATCTTTGCAGGCTCTGCTGGATACACATCTGCATTTTTACATATCCAAGCAGTTTGAAAATTATTTAAGATCTCTAACAAAAATGGTTTTAAAAGGAAAAAGTGAATAATGCAAAGTCACTGTGTTTTATCCTGACACAAAAGCATCCTCCTACAGATCCAACTTAAAAAATGAAGACAAATTTGACAAAGATGTAAAAACAAGATTCACAATTAATGATGGAATGTATTAACAGGAAGAATGATATGTTAAAGCCAGTTCTCCATTAATAACTTGTGAGCATCTTTCCCCCAAGATGCATTCTATTTTGGCATTTTTAACTTTGCAGTAACCACTTCCCACCAATCAAACTTTCCTCAAAGCAAAGCCACTTCTCATTATACACTTGCACAGAAGACTCAAGTGGTAGAGTGGGGGAGAAGCCTTAACACCACAGAGAAACCCCACAGTATGTAATTTTTGAACAGACCAGTTCTCCCTCCCCTGTTTAAGGGACAAACACCACCATCAAATTGTGACATAACCTAGCTATTACTAACCCCAATTCCCAAGCAGGCATGTGCTGGAAGTAAAAGTTCTGTTTACTTTCTGTGTTCACTGTGAGTGTTAAACATCAAATTTGTTTCTCCTAAAACGACACACTCAATTGTTTCGACAAAAAAAAAAAAAAAGAAAAGAAAAGAAAAAAAGAAAATTCAACACCTGAATAGCTCAAGAAGCTAAACATTTAGGATTCCCTTAGAGAAAAATTGCAGGTTTACATTCTTTATGCCATACCATTATCCCTTCAAGGGATCACACAAATAGCTCAGGACCAGAAAAATGTTTCACCTCATCTCTTCAGCAATAGTTGCTTTTAAGCAAAGCAACAAGCTCCCCACCACCCAACATGATGGCTCACAAATGCTATAGGTACAATTCTTGGTTATTCCAGGAACTTACTCCTTGGCCAACAGGACTTAACAGAAGTGCCAACACTAACCTTAGCTACGTCCACGTGAAAGTCTCAGTGCTAAAAAAATTGTAAAATCTTATGGCAAGTGGCAACAAAGTGAATCTTTTCACCCATGAAAAAAGCTTGTTTATAAACTGCACAAATGCAGCCCTCCAAAATCTTTCCATTCTCTCAGGAACTCCAACCCCAACAGCACATCCGAGGCACCAACCAACCTCCCGTGCCAGGTGAGAACTTCGTAAGATACAGAAGCATCTCTCCAAACGAGCATTTGCTGGTCTCACACTGGGGTTCTGACATGATGAAGATGAAAGTGAAAGTTGTTTCCATGTTTGCTTAAATCTCGCTGCCTCCATTTTGCAGATGGATAGCAAATGACAGGAGCAGCTGCTCCAAAAACGCCACGTTTGAACTTTCCATGAACATTATGATCAAAGGGGAATGTCAGTGGCTTATACAGGACAATTCTTCTGCAAGGTCCCTGTATTCTGGGATCACCTGGAGATTAACGGATGGGGTCACTTGTATCTAGAAATGATACTAAGATTTTTTTCCAGAAATACAAGTTTATCTTGTCCAGTACAAGAAATCCACTCAGTTTGTACCTGAATGTAAAGTTCTGGGATGCAAGCAGCTGGAAAAATGCCTAATACAAAATCCACAATGTTTTTCTTACTTCCATTACTACAACTACATGTACTGACTACCCTGCATGGGAAATTTTTAGCTCTACTAGCCGGAATCAAAACTATTTCTTGCATCAATGAAAGAGTAGTTTGATGCTGATCAGATTCTTGAACAGAAGAAAACCCCTTTTTTTCCTTTATTTTAAACCTTCCCCTAGAACCTACACTGACGATGTGGTAAAATTCAACTCAGTGCAGTAGTAGAAAGGGTGAGAAGGAACCAACTTCTTCATTACGGAACTGGAACAGAACAGCTTGTCATTGTCTACAGATATCCAGCAATTTCACTGTCATGTGTACTGATTTGTGAACAAATGCATAATTCATTCTTTGTAGACATGTTTTGACCCGTGCAGTGGGTCAAATGCATGACCTTCCCTTTCCCCTGATTACCTTTGAGAGGACCTTCCATTGACACTTTTCTTACTCTAAAGGATTAGACCTTTACAGACAAGAGCTGAACTTGGCAAAGTTGGCAAAAAGTCTTGTTTTGAGGCATTCTGGCTATGGAAACTCAAATTGTTCACTAGAACGTGCTGTACTCGAAGCAACAAAGATACAACACCTAGGATGTTTCAGGAACGTGACTTAGTGCTCAGCTGCACTTCTTCTCATTTAGTGAGTGAAGAGAAAGGAAAAGCAAGTTTTCCTGATTATCCAGATAACATGAGGTTATGTGTGAAATTAGGTATCAACTGCTTATAGCAACAAGTTTAGGCATGGATGTGTGAAACCATTTATCCAAGTATCTCCCCTCAGCTAACAGTCAGCGAGTGCGTGTATAAAAAAATGCTTCAAATTTGTATTTTATCTTTCCTGACTGTTTGTATTTAACTCAGCAACTAACTTGGGATAAATGTTCAGTACTTAATTTAGCATACCATTTTTAAGTGGACATGACACAAAAGGAATTAAAGGAATGAACCTGAATTTTGGAAAAAAAAACCCAAGTAAGCAAAGGCAAAGAACATTAACATGAGAATATTGCCAGGGAAGTAGCAGTGGGGAATAATAAACATGCAGTAGTTTACACAGGAAGAGCTCATGAATTTTGTTCCAGAAGTTATCTGGCTTTTCTGGCATAGATCACTTTGTGCAGTATTTGGGATAATACTGCACTTCTCTGCTCTCACTTCCAGCCCACTCATCCACTGTGCCCTGTCAAGGCAATCGGTGATGGCACTCAGCAAAAATTCAAAATACGTGGGTCATCTGAAACAAGCTAATAGTTCCTATAGTGTTTACCCAAATGACAAGCACAAGAAGAGCACACACTTCTTCCTCCACAAGGAATTTCTTTCCAAGATAAGCTGGCACGCTCTTTTCGCCTGTGATTCACCTATCAACTGCTGCTTCGAAGTCTATGACCCACCTATGCACAACAAAGCCTCCATGTTGAGAATTGGATGCAAAAGCAGCAGGCACTTTCAAGACTCCTACTCAAGAGGCAAAAATTTAAAATCTGGCCACTCACAGGAGCTGGTTAGTCATTTCTCCCTTTGCCAGAGTCCCTGGAAAGCCCACAGTAAGGCTTCAATGGCTGAGACTTCAAAAGAAACAACTTATCCTCCTAACAGCTCCCACCAGATCATCTAGAACAACACCAAGCTGACTCAGCCCCCCCTTACCATCTCCTGCCTCCCATGACTTGTGCATTTCCACAGCCTCTCCAAGTTCCCAGAAATGATCCATCACTCCACAACTCAAGTTGGGCAGTCTCCATTTTCTGCTCTCCAATTCCTCATACTGAAAGGGAGCTCTAGGAATTCCAGCTGCCTAGCCAGAGTCTCCAGCATAGGCTTACAGCAACGTGTACTGCAAAATTCTCTTGCTGTCTAAATGGAGGAGACATGGAGATAGACATGCTTCATTACCTCAAGCCAGGATAACCCAAGTTCCTCTGAATTCTGTAATCAAAAGCAAATCAAAAGATTTCAAAGGCAAAGAGTCAATCCTTAGTTCCACTAAAGGTTAGTGCTGAGTCCACACAGGTTTACACCAGAGTGAAATGGTCAAATGGTTTTACAGTTACTCTGGTCCAGTGCTGCTGTGTCAGGTTTAATTAACATATTCTTATCTTATTTCAAGCATCACATAAGTATGAGAATTACAGCCTGCTTCTTAACTGGACTTTTAGAAAAGCTCAGTATTACCGCTGATAATGAAATCCCTGAATCACTGAGGTCTTCTTGCCACAAGAAGTTAATCTACTCTCAGATGTTCACAGGTAACCCCCACTCTATCAGATGGGTAAGCAGATTTGCAGCAGGATTTGTTTGGCTACCATTATGCCTCAAGAGTTCTCTCTGGTTGGAAATATGGTGTTTTTATTTTACTGATGGCAAACTGGACAGAAGGGTCACACAACTCATCCTAACCCTCAGCTCAGGAGCAGAAATAGGACGGAGATCTGACAACTATTTCTGGGCTCTAGCAGCCACACAACACATTTGAAGTCAAGTTGTACACAGAAGCATCCGAACAATTTTCAAGTATCTGGCATAAAGTCCTGACACATTCTGTGGCAGCTGCTAAATTCAATTCTAAGTTTTAAAACTCTTATTAACTGGTTCTTCTCATGGCCCATGACACCTGTTAGGAACCACCACTGTGCAGCACCACTTCCCTCCAAGGAAGACATGATTATCCTCAAACACGAATTCTCAACGTGGTAACTTTGCTGCTAAAACTGTTGTTGAGTACGTCACAGAACTGGAGTTGCTGAAGTGATCAGGACAAGTGATCAGAAAGTTACAGAGAAAGAATAAAAACCCAACTAATACAAGCAAATACTGTTCTTTATGAACAATTTTTTGGTGGCACATATCCTGCAGCATTATCTCAAAGCAGGAGGAAAGGGGGCACAGGCTACCACCAAGATCACTTTTTCAATTCTGGCCCAGTCAGATGGATCTACAAGATTCCTACAACCCAGTTACTCTCCCTGTAAGTACTTCAGCCTTTTTAGTTTAACTATAAAAGTGGCATACAGAGCTTCATTTGGAGATCTTTTGAAGACCAAACTTGTAGAAGATACATGTGCTGCCGTGAGGACCCACCCTGGTTAAGCCTGAGACAGGCTGTGTGCAAATACAGATTCATCACAATTACTTATTCAAATTCTTATCCAGGGAAAGTCTGTGGAAATGACACAAATCCTTTGGACTTAACCCACCCAATACCTTAAAGGCAGCACCCAAATAGAGGGAAGGGAGGCAGAAGATGAGAAAAGACTAAATTAAACAATATTATCTACAGAAACAACTCACATTTTGTCTCCTGGGCCTCCTGACCCAAGGAAGATGTCTAGTCAGGATAATGCCTCGTGGGAATGCACTTAGGTTTTCCCAGTAAGTAAATATAAACAGGAGCTAAATAAGCAGGAACAGTCAGTGTCAGAGTGTCATGTGTTAATTCAGGGACTTGCTCTGGGAATTTGGGGAAGAATGGCACTTCACCATATGGCAAGAATAGACATCTAAAGCATCGCTAGCTTTTTGAAGCTATCTAGTGACCTGGATGAAGCACAGGAGTATAACAGTTGCTTAAAAACATTCCTTGCTCATAAATTTGATTCAATGAATTAACTCCAAGCTTCTAGTGAAATACACTCTTCAGCTACTAAGTAAGAAACTTCATCACAGGCTTGCAACAGAATTTTGAGGCTTTTGGAGCTACCAAAAGTAGCTCAGTCATTGGGTTGTGCCTTCAGGTACCACAGGAGGTGACAAGCACACAGCTGTTTCCAAAACAGTTTAGGATTTCTGTCCTCTACTACTGTTACTGGAAAGCTCTTCCAGAATCCCATGACTCTGATGGCTAGAAGCTTTTTTCTAGTTTCCAGCCTGAAAACTTTTTCTAGATCAGCTTGTTCTCATTCATATCTCAAAACACCTATAGTTATTCTTTAATAACACAGAGGAACTGTGGGCTTGAATCTGAAATTGTATTAAGTAAGGTATAAGCTAACGCTTTTGTTTTATACAGGTCCAAAATATACCCTGTGTTTTTAAACATTAAAGAAAGAAGCCATACACAGCGAGATACACCCAGTGGGAGGAAGGCAGGAAGCTCAGTACAGCTGCCTGCTGCCTTCACCCAATCACATCTGAGATGACATTTCTTCCTTTTATGCAATAAACAGCACCAGATACCTTCCATCCCAGGAGGATGGGCCAGGCCCTGTCCCACTAGATGGCACTCACTTACTCCATAATTCTCTCCTTAAACATTTCATTGGAGCCAGCTAAAAATCTTAGCTGAATCACACAAAATTGTATTACAGCTTTCCCAATACATTCCCTTTAAGACAGTGACCTACCAATGCCAGTGCGGAGCATGACGGACGGAGGCTTGGGGGGGTAGGGAGGGAATTTGAAGCACCAACCTGGGAGGGAATGTAGTAGCTGAAATTAATACTGCAACCAAGATTTGCTGCAACATAGTAGAGTCATGCTAATTTATATCAATGGTTGGCTGATCTATTGCAAATTAGCAAGAATACAAGTAAATAAATAAATCTATTGTTTGCAATAAGTGTAATGCACTTTAACAGTTTACTGACTAGTACAAGGTAAAACTGCATAACAACAGGTAAAAATAAAACTCAGTAACAAAATAGCTTTGCTTGAAGTGAGGCATCCAAGGAATGAGGCTTTTTTTACTTGGATTGCTTTAGAAACGAGTTTTCAATATTCATCCCTACAGAAAAGGGCATGTACTTTCTGCTCCAAACATATTGGAAACATAATTAAGATTTGCTTTCCTGTATCTCTTAAAGGGTATTCCTTTAAAAGGAAGAGTTCCTAACATTCTTTGTGAACACTGAGTACCTTGGCACTGCTTAAAGTTATAACACTCTCTATGCTTTTAGCTGTTCTAGTAAGATGTTTAGGTTTATCTGTACTGGTACAGCTGAAGATTCTAAAGTGACAAAATGGGGGGAAAAGAGGCAAGAAACAGGTGATAAAGTACATGAAAAGTTGTAATGTTGTATGAAACAAGATCACAGAACAGTGAATGCCATCAACTTTTATGCCAGAAAAAGAATTTACTATGTTAAAAGTCTTAAGAGTAGGGGAAAAGATAAAAAAATCCCTACACTCTTACTTCAGCGACCCAAATTGTTACCCCTTAACATCTTCCTTACTATACTTTCTTACAGCTAAGCATTTGGCTTCCTCATGCTCTCTTCCCAGACTCAACCTTGTCTGAGAGGCAGAGCAGAAAGAAAAGCCAGAACTCAAACAAAACTCTTTCAAGTTCTGAATCACTTAGCGTTTTTCTGAGAAATGCGGCATCTACAATGTTTCTTCCCAAAATAATTCTAAGTGGCTTCAGAAAATCATCTAACGATGTGTTGCTTCACCATCTACCTTGATGTTGTTCAAAACTCAGTATCTCCCTCAAAAATTAACTCATTATCCCTGACCTAGTTTAAAATGAGTTCTGCCACCATTTCATTGCTCAGAAAGACTGACATCAACAGTACCAACACCTGGAGAACTCACAGCTTAATGCCAGAACACCAAGCAACCACGCAATGTTGTTACTCAGGTGCCTTGCTTTAGATAGCTCCTGACCACGTGGAAGCTGTACATGAGGACAAAGATGGGATTTTATTGGCAGGCTTGGATTAGACACAAGAGAGCTGCCCTGCAAACACTTTTTGTGTGTGTTCCATGTGATGGGGTAGACAGTTTTAGCTCCTGCACCCTGTAGAAGAGAACAACTCAATGTTTCAGTCTGGTTATATGTTGTATCCAACACACAACACTTGAAACTGTATCTCGCCAGCAGCCAAATTCAGCTCTCAGAGGTATTCTTGGAGAAAAGAAGAGCCAGATGAGATTCCCACTTCTACAAAGTTGTCATGGAGTTTTTTGGGCATATAAGCTGCCTTAAGATGGAACAACTCCTAAGAACTTAATTAGAGTCCAAAATCTTGTGTTTAGCAAACGTCTGCTCACAGAGATCCCATTTTCATTCCTCTTGAACATACTTCACACAATTTAGAGATCAAAACACAACGAGCGATACAGAATTTGTTTGCAAAGCAAAATTATCCATGTAGAAATTAAAAAACCCAACCAAAGTGCAAGGCAGGATGGCTAAGCAGTCTTACCTGTCACCACAGGTACTCACACTCACCTTGGCAACCCCAACCCCGGTGAATCTGGCCTCCAGGAGCTCCTGCCTGCGTGGGTCCAGGCTATGCAATTCTTCCATCATGTCTGCTGCTATGGGAGAACAACACTCAGATTATGCAATGCAAGGAAAGGAGAGAGACATTTAATATTCCCTGCCACTGACAAGACTTAGAAGTGCCTGTTCTGCAGCAAAACTGCGTAGAGACCATTTTCTTGCAAGAGAAATGCAAGATTACCACGTAGTAACAACATGACTTTGCCACCATATTATAGTATTAAAACCATAACCCTGCTGGAGTTTCCTCTCCTCTCCTCTGTTGTACCAGCCATTTCAAGATCTCTAAATCCAAGAAACCAATTATGTCACATTCTCCCACTGGATGCTTTATTAAAAGGAAAACATGGGACCAGAGTGTTATGACTAAAAGCTTCAGAGCTTTTCATCTGTGCTGCATGACTAGGAGAAAAAAAAGCAACATTCTTTACCCCATAATTTATTTTTGGCCAATCCTGGAAATACTCGATCTCCACGAACTCCAGATTTCACTGACAACAGCTTTGGTTCTTCCAAGCACAGAGTGGGATATCAAGAAGAAAATAATGCATGATTAAACCTTTTAATTTACAAGGTAATGCATCAGATACTTCTAAATTAACAGCAGCTTGTACATCCTGGATGTACCTGGGGTACCTCTTGGCAATCCAAAACTATGGATGCCTTATTTGCAGGGTTAAAAACCTACCCAGCATAACTGTGTAAACAGGTTAAAAATCAGGAAATATGTAATTCAAATCCTGAACTGAGAAAAAATGGGACAAAATTCACTGTTCATTATAACTGTGAATCACATCTTCCCAACTGCACCAATCAAGTTCATTTCCAGAAATGTCTGTTCCAGTTTCATTTTCTGGACTAGGGTAAAAAAAAAAAGGCCAGAAACAGAAAATAAAGATTTGCTGTATAAAGAGCATATGCGATGAGGAAAGTTCTTGAAGGGCAGCAAGTGCCCTCTAGAACAGGCAGTGCACAATTGTTCCTTTTATGAACTGTCCATTTTGTCCCTGCCGCTTCCTCCAAACGCTGCGGCTCCAAGTCACAGGGGCAAAGTGAATCCATCCGGGGGCATTCTCAACTACTCTCCCAAATCAGTCCCAAGCCTCAAAAACTAATGGGATCCTAAACGTGGTTATTAAACAACCATATTTCTGCCACAGGCTCTAAGAGCCCAACAAAGCTCTCAGCCCAGTTTTCAAAACAGGAAATCTGAGCAGCGAGGAAAATGACAGACAAGCCGCAAACGCCAAGATGTTCAAGTGCTCCCAGGGCTCTCGCCCATCATGGGGCGACCATCCGCGGGGAATCGCATCCCCACACCGGGATGCTGCTCTGGGGAAGGGGCTAACACAAGTTCCCCCCGCCGGGGGCTGCGCCGGGACCCGCTGCACCCCTCCAGGCAGGGCTGGCATTCCCTCCTGTTCTCCCGGGAGGGGATTTCCAGCACCTCTCTCCTACCCACTCGGGACGCAGAGGCACCAGCAGCCGAGCGAGCAGCCTTGCCCCACTGCCAGCTGCTGCACCGCCTCGGCCTCTTCCTCCTCCTCCCCTCCAGCACCGCCTCAGCCCGAGGCTCCGCAGGCCGTGCCCACCCTCCGCCACCCCCGCGCTGCCCCCAGCTCTCCCCCCCGCCCGCCAGGCCGGGCCGGGCCCCGGGGCCTACGCTGCTCCGTGCCCGGCGAGGGGCCCAGGCCGCGCTGCCGCCGCCCTGGG
>VZTH01006150.1:81443-145550 GCA_013397815.1 Aleadryas rufinucha
GGGGACAGGTCTGGGGGACATTGCGAGGTCACAGGGTCAGAGTCCTGTGGGGCCTGGGGGGCTGGGGGTGGTAGGCACAAGATGGGGTCAGAAGGGCCTGCAGGTCAGGGCAGGTCTGGGGGGCGCAGGAGGTACGGAGGGTGGTCACACAGGGCTGGGCAGCAACAGAATGTCAAAGTGGACTGGGGTCTTGGAGGGATGAGGGGGCAGGCACAAGGGGGAGTTGGATCCAGCCTTGGGGAGAGATCAGGGCTGAGGGTCAGCACGGGGAGGGGGCAGGGGGCGATCACACAGGTGGCGGGGCAGCAAGGGTCAGGGTCCTATGGGGGCCAGAGGGTGCTGAGGAGTGACAGGCACAAGAAGGGGGTCAGAGCCAGCCAGGGCTGGGGGGGCAGGGCAGGCCTAGGGACATGTCACCCCCAGGGGAGCAGAGACTGACCTACCCCCTGCCCCAAGATGCCCTAGAGAGGGGGTGCAGGTATGACATCCATACACCCCCCAGTTCTTCACCTCCTCTCCAGTCTCCATCTTAAACACCCATGAGCAATCTCACTCCCCAAACCACCCTTATTCCCCTGAGGGAGGGTGCAAGGGCACTTCAGCACCCCCACTCCATTCCTGCCCCCTGGGAACACCACCGGGAATGGGCTGGGCCCCTGGTTCGGGGCTGATCCAACATGCATATCGTGTGTGAGACACAACCCAGGTGCCCCAGCAGCCCCCATGGACACACAGTCCACTCTCGCCTTTCCAAGGCCAAGCTGCTACCACACTTGGGAAAACAGCCCCAAAAATCAAAACAATAAAGATAGGGCTTGTCCTGGCTGGAATGGAGCGATTCCATCGCAGTTCATTTGGCTCATTGCAGGCGGTGGGGCAGGACCCAAAGTGCTGCGGGTGTTGCACCCGCTCGCTCCAGGGCTGAATCAGCTTTCCGAAAAGCAAACAAGCAGGAGAGGAGGATTGTTGGGAAAGGAAGTGGCCAGGCCTGTCCAAGGGGAGGCAGGCGCGGATTAGCAATGGGAGTGGAGGTTCCTGGAGCTCGATAAAGGATTCGCCAGGGCTGGGAACGCCGAGGGACATCCGTCACCTCCGCTTCACTGCGTGAAATCGAGCGATTTATGATCGAACTGGAACTGACTAGTTTGGCAAAAGGGATGTGGGAGAGGAGCCGGCGGAGCATCGTGGAAAAACCGCTCCTGCAAGGCGATGGGGGAAGTTGTGTTATTTTAAAATTGCTAATTTATCGTACTTTGTTAACTCGGTGCAGCAAATGGCTCTGGGAGCGCTGCCTGCTTGTACAAGCTGCTTTTCCTGTGCTTTAATCTGTTTTTTTTTCAGTACAAGAGCCACTCCAGTTTCAGCTCCCGCTCCATAAGTCACATTCTCAGCACGACCGGTGGCAGGAATTTGTAAAATAAATAATTAAATAGTGTTTTGTGTCTGCATTGGGTTGTGTTTTTTTGGGTTTTTTTAAAGAAAAAATCCTGAAGTAAATATTCCATCAGCTGGTAGCTAATCACAGCCATTTAGGGAACCTTAATTAGGACCACTTGCAGTGAACATTGTTCAAGGAGGTATAAATTTCATTTGTGCATTTCAGTCTGATTTTGGGTGGAGAGAGGAAAAGTTGTGAGAGCTGTTATACCCAATAAAGGGACTGACTGAACCCCCCAGCTCTTCTGGACTCCCCTTCACTGCCCTTAGAAATCCCTCCAACTCCAAAGGGAGCAGTTCACCCCCTCAGAGTGCCGGGCAGGAACTGGACACCAGTAACACCCAATCTATGGCACTGTCCCCCACCTTTGTGTTTTAGGGGTGATGGGGGTCACTTTGGTCTAATTTTTCCTGTGCTTTTTGGACAGCGCTTGATGGGGCACTTCCTCCTCCCTCTCCATGCATTGCCAGGGTTCACAATGCCATCAGTATTTCCATGTAGGCCACCATGAACCTTTCGCTGTAACAGAATCACAGAATGGTTTGTGTTGGAAGGGACTCCAAAGCACATCCTGTCCCACTCTCGGCCATGGGCAGGGACACCTTCCACTAGACCAGGTTGTTCTAAGCCCCATCCAACCTGGCCTTGGACACTTTCAGGGATGGGGCAGCCACAACCTCTGTAATTTCCTGATAGTCGTTTGCTCACTGTCATTTTCACTGAAATCACAGACCAATGCCCCTCTTCTCCTTCCCTCCGGCAGGACGAAATTCCCAGGGAAAGCCTCCTGGAGAATCCACTGCAGCTAGGAATGTTTTCCAAGACATCCCTTGATGCACCACTGAGTTCTGGGCCTGACAGAGGACCCATGGCCACAGCCATGGGCTCTGCCATGTCAGGCTGGAACAGGAGGTGGTGATGTCTGATAAGGAACAGATAAACTGAGGTTGCACCATCCTCCTCCTGTGACTCCCCCTCTCCTGCCCTGCATTCCTCTGAAATTACTGGAGTTTCTCTCCTCACTTTCAAATTCAGGACCGGGGCACATCCCATTCAGTACATTCTGAAAGGCAGCCCTTGTGTTCTGCAGTCAGAGGGCTCTGCTAGCTCAGCTCTGCTTCTGGATGTCCAGCAGCTCATCCTCGGCTGTAGTCATATCCTTCCCTCCTCTCCTCTGCTGCACACTCAACTATGATCCTCTCCACCTTCATCCTCCAAAGAGCAGCTCAGAGCAACACTTCCAGCTGCATTTTCCTTTCCAAGGTGCCAAAATTGCACCTCACACCAGACATGGCAGCTGGTGCCTTTGTGGCACAGAGAGGGAAGGAATCAACAAATTTTAACTGTATTTCTGGCTGTAAGCAAGAATTTCAGAGCAGCCTTTAAGGATCCCGCTTGCTGTCAGCAAGGTACAGGTAGGTACAAGGGATTTTAGACAAGTTTGTCAGATAACAGTAGGAAGGAAATTACTGGATAAATTTCCCAGTGATCAGTGATCTCAGAACTTTTTTCTCCTACACTCCATCAGGACACAGCTCTGAACGGGGACGCACCGCACAGCCCAGCCTGGTACAACACTTCCAACTGTGCTGTGCCAGCACATCTGAGATTGGGCTACCTGGAACAGCAAAGGTCTCTCAGGTAAAAACATAATTATCAGTGTTGAAACATCACACTTGGACTAATTTTTATGACATCATCTCTGCTGGGAGCTGATCCCCCAGGTCGGGACTCAGCAGAGAATGGGTGGCCTGTTTGTTTTTTGAGGGTTTTTTTTTGTTGTTTGTTTAATAAGAAAAGGCAACTTACTGGAATGTGCTTCTGGTCAGAAAAGGTCAGTTTGTTTCTGTTCTTACAGGGAAAGGTTTGCTGCTTCAAAGTGGCTGGAATATGTAAATAGTTCATCATTTCATACAGGAAATTTTTTGATTCAATTAGAAATTCTAATTTAAGATACTATTTCTAAAATCTTATAAAGCCTCAAAACTAAACCAATGTAAGGTTAGAAATCAAGATTCTGTTGATCTCAACTTGATTTTCCCCATCGTATTACAGTTTGGGAGCAGTTTCTGTGTTTCACGTTCTGACCCAGCAAGAGAAGAGACTATTTGGACCTCCAAGAATCCTCATGCAGGAAAACTTCTCCTTCCAGCCCACACTTGAGTGACACATGAAATTATTCTGTTTTCCCTTTTTTTCATTAACTTTTTAAGAGCCCCTGAGCTCTGGTCCTTTCAGAGAAGCTGGTTATGAGCAACACAGTATGTACATGGCTGACTAAATATTATCTCATCCATGGGGACAAGCCAGCCCTCCTCCACCATCAGCTCTCCCAGATCATTCCTGTGCACATCCTGCTCTCCAGGTCTGCCATCAACCAGTGTTAATGCCTCTGATTACATTCCTCTGGTAGCTCTCCTCGTTTTGTCTCAGCCGCCTCGGATGTCAGTGATATCCCCTAGTACACAGCACTTGTGTCATGTTTTGAAGAACGACTCAGCTGCTGCAGCCATTTTCTTTGTCACTGGATTCGACTGGAGCTTGGAGCTCCCCTCCACAGGCACAGCATGCTCAGCAAAACAGCAGCAAGCCCTGCCTTCCCACCATAGCCTCTCTGCTAAGCCAGGTTAGATCAGACCAAAATTGGGTGAGATTTTACAGAGATTTTAACAGAGCACATAACAAGTTTCTTCTGCCTTGAATTTTGAAAAGATAAAATGACAGAAGTCAAGATTCTGATCTTTTAAATGTGTTTTTGGTGACTTTTCTTTGCCTCTGCTTTCCAGGCTTGTGGAATACTCTAACTGCATTTTCCTAAGCATTTCTGTACTGCCACAAGGTCTGGAAATCTACTGATATAAGGTACACAAAAGAAGAGCTGAGATTCCTCAGTGATACCAGGACACGGGCAGCTGAGGACTGGAAAAAAACAACAAACAGCCTGAACCTAAAAGGTAAAAGCTGGCATCAGTGATCTCAAATCCAAACATTTTGTAGCACTGGGGAAAAAAAACCCAACCAAAACCCGCAAGAGTACAACACTCAACAGGCTTTTAAAGATTTTAGCACCAGGGGATGATGTCACCTCCAGGCATCACATCCTGAAAAGGCCAATCCTTGTCTGCACAGCAGATTCTGTTAGACCTAACGAGGCACGAGCTGCCAGTGAAGATTTTTCTAGGCTTGGGGCATTCAAAACATGTCACCCTTGTGTGGATTCTTGTCTATTAAGGGTAGGGCCTCTGCCACACTAGGAACATTAAAAGTGTCTTTCCTCATTTTCCTTAGGGAGAAAACCGGTATTTGAGCTCCTCACAGACAACCGCCATTGCCTGACTCCTTCCTGAGGCCATTCCGAGAGCCTCCACCCTCCCACACAATGGAGCTTATCTCTGAGGCCGTTCCTGCCCCTCCCTCTGTCTACACCTTCAGGTATCCCATTAGGGAGGCTTTGATACCCAAACCCAGTAGGAAAGCATCCAGGTCACTCATCCTCCACACAAGCAGCAAGCCATGTGCAGCCTCAGAGCCCTGATCCAAGGCAATGTGTCCTGCTGCTGCAGGAGGAAGGCAGCTGTGTGCAGGCATCTGGAATCGTGCAGCCACCTGGAACTGCACAGCCACCACAGCCCAGCTGAGGGGAACCAAACCTCGCAGATAGGAAAGGAACACCTCTGCAATCCCAAAGCACACAGTACTGGAAACATCTGCTGGTTCTGCAAGCACCAGAAACAATGTGGTTCTCCTGAATGTGCCAGCAAGTCCTTCCCCGTCCTCACTCACTCTTGGCTTTCCAGAATACAAGAGGACTTTATTCTCAACAGGGTTTGCCCCCTGCTTCTCTTTCTCCTGCATAAAATGGGCATAATAACACCCTACCTTACAGGGCTTTGGAAAGCCTTAATTAGACAAGCTGCTCTGAGATTTGTATAAGAAGAAAATTAAATCAACATCCTATTGTAAAGCTGGAGTTACTGCACACACATTTCTCTAAATATATTCAGCCTCTTTGTGAATGTCTGTAAATACATTGCAACCTTCCTAACGAGGCTCATCTCAGCAGGGAAGAAGTCACTTGAAGTTGTGGAAGAGCCAGATTTAGTCTTCTGTGCAAGCTCCATCGACCTCTTCACATCCACGAATGGCACTGAACGTGGGAAAAGCCACGTAACCGTGTAATTACAGACTGCAGTAACTACAGACTCCAGGTGGCCCTGCCCAGGTACTACTCTCCAGGTGAGGGGGATATGCGGCATGCCTTGATCCTGGTCCCAGGGATGAAGGAGTCCGAGGGGAGATCAGGCAATTTAATCTCCAAATGAGGAAAGCCACATCCAGTGACCCTGCGGAAGGGTGGCACCTCTCTCCTTACACCTGAGCAGATCCCCTTGTGTTCCACACACAGCACAGAGGTGTGAGCCCGGCCCCTGTGACCAGGGACTGCCAACAGCAGCTTCCCACCTCACAGGAGCTGAAAGTAAGTTTCATATTCCAACGATTTGGCAATCCCCTGGAACTCCCTATCATAACATGAAATTGCAAGAACTACAGGGGATCCCTTGGACAGCAAAGACAACCTGAATACAGCAGTCACACTCCACCCCAAAACCAAGCTGCTGTTCCCATGCTATGTTGGTGCTTGCAGTGAGGGCTCTTTGGGGTTAATACCAGAGAGCACAGTTTAGAACAGCAGAGTCCAAACCTCACCAGGTTTTTCTTCTTTCCTGGAAACAGCCATGGACCAACAGGCTGGGAGCTGCTGGCAGGTGCTGACATGTAAGACTTGCCAGTGAGCTTTGCCATCACTGCTTTCCAACCGCTGCCATTTCCTGCTCATCCCACTGCGGGTCAAACATCAAGAATAAAAACCTTCACTGGCATGACAACTGCCATGCCATACAATCCCTGGGCAGGAGGGAAAAGCAGAGGCACAGATTCCCTTGCCTTTCCCTGCCTGTGTTCCAGCCAAGTGTCCAGGCCTGGCTTGTGCTCTCCTGGCTCGTGCTGTATCCTGTTTAGTTCAGATTAGCACTCAGGGCTGCCTACAAAGGTAATTTCCTGCAGTGTGTCCCACTTTTCGAGCAACACAAGCTCCCATTCAGCCAGGCAGTTACACACAGGAACTTACTGCCTTCAGCGAGACCTAAAAGCATGAACTCCAGAACTTTGCTGATTAAGCACAGAGCTGACAACTCCTTTTCCTCCACAGCACCTCACTTTGCAGGAGGGTCCTCAAAAAAATTCCTCCTGTTTTTCTGGTAATTTCTATCTTGCCCTGAAACACAGTTAAAATCAGAACTTCTGCTGAACTCAGTGTCTAGGGACACTATACACAAAGATGTGCGCCAGGCACCCCTGTCAAGGAAGAGCAATAGTTACAATAGCAAAAATAGTCCTGATTGTTGCATTCTCCCTCATGGACTTATTTTCCCCAATACGGCACCAAACCAAAAATGGTGGCACCTCTCTGACTGACAAATCAGATCCTGCTGACTGATCAGAACAAAGACTGCATGACTCAGTTTCCCTCCATCTGTTTTACAGAGATGGAAGGATTGTCCCCAAATCCCGTAATAACTTGATCCCTGCAGCCCCATTCTCACTTCTAGGCAGTAAAACCGTGCATCTTTCAGTAGTGCTCAGGAAAAACAGTTAAGTTCAGTTTGGGTCTGCAATTCCTGTAGGGAATCCAGTGGGGACAAGCCAGGGCTCATCCCAATGCCAATGACAGAAAGAAGCTCTTCTAGCTTTCATTATGATGCAGTGCCAAAAGCTGCTGGTGTGTGCACAGGGAGGTTCCCTCTGTTCACACTTCTCTTCTATTGAAAGTAATCAGGTCTCATTTATCCCGGAGCTCTAGAACTCACTGCAGATTAGAAATGGTGGTAGCGTACCTGGAGAAGGCAGACCTGAATTATTTGGGTGAGAATGCAATTGTGTCTGATCTCACATGCCCCTGGTCAGAAGAATTTGATGACCACTGTTGTAACAATCCAAATCACTATGGATGACTGTTGTTCTCACTTTGCTGTGCTGTCAGGAAGATCCTGTGAAAGCTCCGATGTGCAGTGGAATTTACAATTTACTTATTTTTGAAGTGACAGCATCAGAAATACACCCTAGCCCCTTGTTCCCATCACGTCCCCTGTTCCCTCCTGCCTCCCAATTCATAGCCTGTCCATGAAACCACGATGCTCTGAGAAGAATGATGTACCTGGGGAGGCAAAAGCTTCGTCCTTCACTGGAGCCCTCAGCACCATGGCTGGATCAAAACCCTTTCTGAAGGGGTAGTTCCAAGTCCAAATCCAAGTCACAGGCTTGCTGGCATTATCCCTACATGAAAGGATTATGTGAGGGGTCACAATAGGTGATGATAAAGTTCCCTTCCAGCCAAAACAGTCTATGAATCTCCAAGGAAACCCACCATCTTCTGGCAACACCCAGGACCAGATTTTCCAAAGTGTAACAATGCCTGGCTCCAAGATCGCCAGGGCAACGCATGTGAAGAGCTATGAAATCATCTCTTCTGCTTGGGAGGTTCATCAGGCCACATTGGCATTGCCTGTAAGCCACAGACCACAAGAGTTGGAATGCTGGGAACAAAATCAGAGCAGAAATGCTCAGAAAGGCTTTAAAGGTAATGTTACTCTGCTAAGAAGGAAGAGGGAAAAAACCCCCAAAACACTAATGGCATTTAACCTGGCTTTTCAGCATGGTAAAAGTCAATCTGGAGATTTCCTTTGAATGTGCTGGAAAGCTTGAACGACCCAGCCTGCTCAGCAGGCCCAAGGTGGGAATGGCAGGAGCTGCTGCAAGTCAGGACCGAGGTACTCGAGCAGAGCTGTGTGGAAGGCAAGGCCTGGAGTGGCAGGAGAGCAGCAGCTTCTGAGAGAACAGGAGCTGGCAGGGATTAGTGAAGGAAGCTCAAACAGTATCTGTCTGTAGGAGGCCTGGCTCAATTCAAGACCATTAACTTGTTGCTTTCTGAAAACCACCAAGAGAACTGGAAACAAAAGCACATTCGCCCAGCATGGGCCCTGCTGAGTGACTGCTTAAATACTGCAGCAGAACTAAGAGCATTAAGAAGGGCTAAGAGCCACTTCAATGGCTCCAGGCTCACAGGGCTGCAAGTTTTTGCATGAAGCCCAAGTTAAAACCAGGCAACTGGGATATAGCCTTGAAAGAACAAACAAATAAATTAATAGCCTTCATTTTCTCCCCTTCAGGAGTTTGAATTTAAAGGGGAGTCCATCAACTTTACATAAATCATGTTTATAATTAAAAACATATTTTCCTGCACTGCTTTCAAGTCTTTGGATGATTAATAAGGCATTTTAAAATTACTTTAATTCACACTAATTATGCTGATTGTTTACCCCAGTCAATAATTTTTCTTGCCTCCCTGATAAAGCTATCCCAGGAAGAAGTCTTCCTCCAGGGACCAAGAAGGAAATGACCCCAGGGAACTGCCTAAGGCCCCGGTAACACACAGGAGGTCTGTCACTGAGGCGGTTACACGAGTCACATCAGGTCCAATGCTCACAGGACTCTTGCTAAGCCTGACTCTGCCTGGATAAGCTGTGGAGACTTCAGCTTGCTCACCTGCTGCTCGAGGCCTTGAGCTGTGTTTCGCCTAGACCTTGCCTGAGGCCTCAGCCTTGCCAGGGAACCAGACGTTGTAGGTTTAGCATGCAAACACAGCAGCAACTGCAGAGCTTCTGGGGTGGGTCAGGCTTGTGCTCAGCAGAAGCCAAATGTGCTTCAGAAGACAGAAGCTTTATCTCCTCCTGTTTCATTTGCAGATGCTGGAAAGGTTCTTGGCCCTTTAGAAAATACACCACAACAAACTGAACAAGAATTCTCTTCCCAGTTATTTGACTCCCATTCCCCTCCAAAAAAAAAATTTGATTTCATTCAACGTTATTTAAAAGAGACAGATGTACAAAAAAGCAATGGTGCATTTCCATTGGCCCAGCACTGCAGCCTGTGTAGTGTGAACGGATTCCCTGGGTAACCTTTCCCAGGAAGGGCTGAAATGTCCTGACCCAGAAGCCTTCAGCTGGCAAACAGAGCAATACCTGCAGGATGACACAGTGACATGGAAGTTAGGAACTCATCATGCTGCCACATGCTCAGCAGGAAGTACTGCCCAGTCCCTTCCAACACTTCCCAAATCAGGGTGTTCCTGGTCCATCTCTCCAGCACTCCTGCAGGCTCTCCAAAATCAGCTGAGCTGATTTCCTCAGGTTTTTACCTCCTGTCTTGGGTTACAATGTAGGATGTAATCGGGTGTATGTATTCTATCACCATCTTCATAAGCTGTTAAAACCAGGTGGGGCAGTGTTCTTTGTCTCTTCCATGACATATCCCTGATAACTCCCTCCGGGGATATCTTCTGTTAATGGGCCATCCAGCCTCACATGACTCATAAAATTACATCATCCCATTGTGAGTTGCTCCGCCCAGGGGGAGGAACCAAGCATTCCTGCCTGGATATAATCTGAGGTTTGGAACACCACAGGCAGTCCTTGCCTACTGGATTCCCAGAGGACAAGAGCTACATAGCCACCACTGGACCTTCTGAGGAAGACTAGACCCTTCTACAGGATCACTGCTTCAAGAGAACCACATCCATCACTTCAGGAGGACTGCTACCACCACCCTGACTAACAGGGTGTCAGGTCGTATTCTGACTCTCTTAGGTTAAGCCAGTGTTTCCTGCCTTTATTTTAATTCTCCTATCAAACTGTAGTTCTGACTTGGGATCTCCCATTGGTTTGTTTTCAAACCAACACACCCTCTCCTTTGGTTCAAGATAGCAGTTATTTCATAACCTATGTGGCTCTCGAGGTGACAGTTACTCTTAGGCAATGTCAAGCTCCAAACACAAGTGTCTGGCTAACAAAATACAGGGGGGCTGCTCTTCAGCCAGAAGGACACACACAACACATCTTGATGCCTCATGAACCAAAACGAGGCAAGAGATACCAGCCAAGGCCTTCTCTTCTTCAACTGAAGGGCAGGCACTAGTGAGACGTGTAACAGGAGAAGAAAATTGTAGTTCCCTAATGGTGGCCCAGGCTCACACAAGCACATAAGGTTCTTGCAAGCCTGATTTATATGACTCAAACCACCACTGAAAAGCATGAGACTTATTCTAATACCTGTCGTACCACACCCTAAAAATAATAGAAGAAAACAAGCTCAGATAAAAGGTATTTGCTGTCAAAGGTGGGGAAATACCTTCTGAAAGCCACAGTGTTGGCTTCCTCTAAGAAATTAAACAAGATTGCAAAAATTAAACATCGTGCAGATTTCAGATCACAGAAAGTGTCTCATCTGCTTACGTTTAGCACATCACCATGACAGGGCAGTTTGCGACCTGGGAGCTGCAGCCAGTAGAAAAAGC
This sequence comes from Aleadryas rufinucha, assembly GCA_013397815.1. Lineage (NCBI taxonomy): Eukaryota > Metazoa > Chordata > Aves > Passeriformes > Aleadryas > Aleadryas rufinucha. The sequence goes on from VZTH01006150.1 coordinate 92,291, forward strand.
CGGTAATTATTTATAAACCTTGGTCCCGTTAGCTGCTTCTGATCTGCTGGACTCTGGAGGTGCCCCAAAACCAGCATCAGCACCAAACTTTTGAAACCTGAACCTTGCCTGAGAGGAATTTATAGCACCTGAGCTATTGTGTGCTGGTTGCCTGGGTGGACATCCTTGCGGACAGTGAGGGCAGAGCAGCATCATTTGCTTTCTCCACAGGTTATCTCCACACCTTGAGGCATCCAGGGAACACTGGTACAGAGAGACTTACATGGTCTCAGTTCCTGCCCTCATAAATGTATTTTAACTCATGGATTGGCACACACCCGAATGACTAGGAAAGAGCTGCACGAGATGAGCTGACCAAGGGATTCATATCAGTGAGCAGTTGCAGAGAAGAGCAGATTTATCCTTTGTATGTTTGTTCCCAAGACAAGAGTACACAAGACAGAGATAAGGTCAGATCTCTCCTGTTTCATGTGGAAATCCAGAGTATGAGCAAGTCGCTACTCAACTTGCTCAGCTGCTGTAAGACACCATGACCATTTCTTAAGTTAAAACCATAAATAATTTTTAAAACTCAGACCAGTAGCATGACATTTACAGGGCTCCCTTCTCAAACCTGTGCTCTTCAACATCCACATTAATGACCTGGATGCAGGACTTGAAAGAATACTAAGTAAGTTTGCTGCCTGCACTAAACTGGGAGGAGCTGCCGAGTCTCTCGGAGGCAGAGAGGGCCTGCAGAGACCTTGACAAATCAGAGAAATGGGCAATCACCAATAGTGTGAAGTTCAACAAGGGAAAGGGCCAGATTCTGCACCTAGAAGTGCAAGGGAAGGGGCAACCCTGCATGTGTGGATGGACTGGGGAATGAGGCTGGAGAGCAGCTGCAGGAAGGGACTTGGGAGTCCTGGCCCATGGCAAGTTGAACATGACTCAGCAGTCCCCTGGCAGCCAGGAGGGACATGCGTGTCCTGGGGGCATTAGGTAAAGCATCCCTGGTCAGGGAGGGGATTGTCCTGCTCTGCTCTGGGGCAGCCTCACCTCAAGTGCTGGGGGCAGTTGTGGGCACCACAATATAAAAAAGATATTAAGCCACTAGAGACCGTCCAGAGAAGGGCCATGAGAATGGTGAAGGGCCTTGAGGGGAAGCCGTATGAGGAGCGGCTGAGGGCACTTGTCTGTTCAGCTGGAGGAGACTGAGGTCAGACCTCACTGGGATCTTCAACATCCTCCTGAGGGACAGCAGAGGGGCAGGAACCAATCTCTTCACTCTCCTGACCAGGGATACGACTTGAGGAAATGGCTGGAGCTGTGTCCAGGGAGGGTTAGGCTGGATATCAGGGAAAGGTTCTTCCCACAAAAGGTGGCTGGGCACTGAACAGGCTCCTCAGGGAACGGTCACGGCCTCAAGGCTTCCAGAACTCAAGGAGTGTTTGGACAACACTCTCAGGCATGGGGTGGGATTGTTGGGGTGTCCTGTGCAGGGCCAGGAGTTGGACTTGATGATCCTGATGGGTCCTTCCCAACTCAGTATATTCTGTGATTCTATGACATCTAAAATACTGCTTGCTCTACTCTCAGGGCATTTGTCCTTAGCAAGACTCACTTGAAGTGATGCCAGGCATGGTACAAGGCACTGAGGTCCCGGGTGTGCAGAACTCCATCACACACATGTTACCAGGTGGAGACGAAGAGGCTCCATCCCAAAGGCCACACGCCTCATGGCTGAAGGGCGGTGGGTTTGCAGTACTTGCACTGGATCCACACCCGATACATCGTCATCTGTTTCCCACGGTTCACTTGCAATCGCCGATCAACCAGATTCTGGATTTTCTCCAGCCCAGCTGTGGTGAACAGATGATCTAATTCATCTGGAAGCAGAGAGAAGGAGACTGAGGAGGCCCCAGCTTTTCTTTAACTGATACCCGCTCACACTGAGGGCTAAGCTAAGCTGAAAGGTAGGCCAGAGGAAACCCACGGCCACACCCTGGCAGGGAAATGATCAAGCAAGACTTAATTACTTTACTAGGGGAGTTTAACATCACAGTTTCTCAAGTTTCCCTTCTAGCAAAGATGGAAAGAATTATTTGGAGTACATCTACAACTACAGAGACTTGACAAAGAAAACAGCAGCAATTTCAAATATGGGTGCTGCCTTTAGTAACCAATTAAGGAGCATCTTCTGGCGAGTTGGGACAGAGCCATTCCTTCCCCCCCCGCCCAGAGGAATTTCAGAGTCCGCAAGAGCAAAGAACAGGATCAGAACTATGCTTTTAAATGGTGTCAGTAAGATCCCCTCTAGGCTGGAGGGGAATGGGATTCATTAAGGTTAAATTTGGGGAAAAAAAAAAATCCTTAAAACCCACATCCTGTTGAGGCCCAATTAAAGCATTAAGAGCCCTCAAGGCTTCAACACTTCCATTGGCAGGTATTCCTGACCAAGCAAATAAGTCTCACAGTGCCCCAGTCCTGCTGAGCAGCAGAGCTTACTCCCAGAGCACGTGGTTTGTCTGGAGTTTCTGTAGGAAAAGCCTGACAGGTCCCAGCTTGTGCTCCTTTATCAGATGCTTTCCATTGTAAGGTGTTAGCCAAACACGCATTAAACATTAATTTTGTTGTGCCAAACAAGACTCGTGCAGTGGGGACTTGTGCCACTGCTCTAGAACTGACTGTGCACAGGGGCCTGTAGTGGAGGGATTGGAGGTGCAACTGGTGATAAACTGAGAGAACAACTGCTGCTAACACCAAGCAGCAGCAGAACTGGAGGGGCTGCCTCAGCTCCATGCTGAACCATACCCTTCTGATTTCCTTATAGGAGAGCAGGAAAATTAAGGGATGTTCCGCTAAGTGGCGTCCATCTCCCTCCATCATCTGCAGGCAAGATACAAGGAGAGCTCCTCCAATCCCACGCCTCCCAGGATAGCAAATACACCAGTCTTCCTCTTAAAGGATTTTCCACTAAGGAATTCACCATGCCATGCTTGCACCAGAAGCTGACAAGCCCAGGTCACTGTTTAATTGGGAGACACTTAACATTTCACAGTGCTCCAAGAAAGAGGCTGGAAAGATCTAGTGGCCAAACTGGAAGGCACAGGGACAAGAAGTGGTGAGGAGTGTCAGAGGCATGTTTTTGGATGGTCAGAGGCACGTTTCTGGCCTCCTACCTTGTGTGAAGAAGTAGACTCTGGTGCCATCACCTCTCACATAGAAGTTATCAGACAGACATTGACCTAAAGACAAGATGGATATAAACAGTTACCAGTGATCACTTAAAAATCAACAATTGCCATCCAACGACAGCCCTTCTCCAGCACACACAGTGCTTTGGGGAATTAATGAGCCGCCTCCAAACAGGGAAGACACAGCTCCAGAGAACCAGAACCTACTAGCAATGGGACAAGAGTTCTCAGGGGAAAGGAAATACCTTTCTTAAACCGAAGTTGGGCGAGATCATAACGGCCGTAATCTCGTAACAAGATCATTCCCCCTGGTTTCAGAAGGCGACTCAGTCTGGTCACAATGCACTGCATCCTGAGAGGAGAACAAAGCAAGAGTGCTCAACACGCCACAAAATCAGGCTAGTTTCCTTCCAAAAAGATAGAATAAAGTTCTAGATGTTTCAACTTCGTATAAAGAGCTACCCAAAGCCAACAGCATTCTGAGCTGTCCCAGAGTCAGGTGGGTTCATTTTATTTGGCCTCTATTTTTTGACATTCCCTGAGTTTGCTTTTTTTTTCTACAAGGAAAACATCCTGCCACAGCAGGGATTAACTGCTCTCTCTTACTAATTACAAAAGGATCTCCATTGGCTTCTGTAAAACAAGTAATAAGTGAACTTGAAGAGAAGTGCTGTAAAGTAAAACTAAACGGAACAAAAAAAGAGATTAGTGTAGGTTGTAACAATTATCACATGAAGACCACAGCACTTTCCTTACCTGTTTTCTGAACCTGAACCCTCCCTTCTTGCCACCTCCCATGTGAGAAATTCACCTACCCTCTGAACCTGAAAATCCAGCAGAATACTTTCCAAAGCAAGTGCTCAGTGTGGCTGGGGCTCAGAACAGTGACACCAGCAATGATCACCTGCAGCCACTTAGCACTTCAAAATCATCCTGTCCTCTGCCACAGTTGGTTACAACAGCAACAGCAAATACCTGCAAATTTCATTTTCTGAGGCTTCATGGAAAACTGGACCACAAACAGAACAAACTTTAATTCTCCTTGATAGGAGATTATTAAAGAACTCCAGCTGTAGAAGAATTATCTTCTCCAATCAGAAGGAATTATTAAAACTTACTTCTCCGGGAGAATTGCTGAGAGGACAAAGATAAGAATAACAATGTCAAGACTCTCCTCTGGCATTGGAAAAGGACTTTGGTCATTGCACAGGTCATGGACAAATGCAAAGCAGCGAGAAGTATCATATTCTGCATTGTTCTGTATTTGAGGGAGAGAAATTAAGAACATTAGTAGCAGATCCTGATCTCAGTATTAGCTGGACTATATGGATTATTAGTATTATATGGAGTATTTTAACTTTCACATAATCAAGTGGTGTGTCCAGAGATCTGTTTCAGCCTCATTGGACTTCTGTGTCAGGTATGTTCCTTGGTCAGGCAAGAAACAGGTGTGAAATGTGAAAAAATATTTACACATAGGAGATTTACAAATCTTGCTTTGGTCTTGTTACAATCACACAATCAGCACTGAAAAAAAAACCCAGACTGGATTCAGGGTTTATCACAATTTTAAGGTCAGAGTTTCCACTAACAGCGGTAAGGAGTGAGAGATTTATACTGATAAATTGGAAACCTTTACATAAGTGAGAGTGTCAGGGCACCTTTCTGCATCACTGAAATCAGTATTCATTTCACCTACAAGCAGATATTCCCTATACCCCAAAAATCAAACTTGGTTGCCTAAAGTTACACTCTTAAAAATCAGATTTAGACTTATTTTAGACGTTGCATATTTTTCTAAAGCTTCTGCTATAGATTGCAGAAGCCTCTACAAACAGTGCTTGTGTCACATCCAGAGGAAATGGATGCTGACTCTGGTGCTGTGCTCCCCTCTCATCTCAGGAAGTGACTGACTGCATTTGATACTTCATATATTCTCAGTTCTGCCTTGACCTGAAATTTATTAGTAGTATTTGTCCTTTGACTAAATCCCAGCCTCCTGCTCCACAAGCATGACCCCTCCTCAGCTGCCTGTGCAGAAGCAACCAGACCATGTTCCCAGAACTGTGGTGACAGTAACACACACACAAACCAAAGCCAGCTTCAGTTCCTGTTAAAAAATAGCCTGAATGTTTTCAAGGTTTGAGTTTGCTTTCAAGTTACTCAGCTAAAAGAACACTGTATTGAGAAAAGTACTGACAACCACAGGGGAAGAAAATCTGGCTGACTTGTTTGCTGTCAATGTCACATTTTGAGAACTTTTACTTCCCTCATTGCTACAATCTTTAATGGCTCATTTTCCAGATTTCCCAGTGTAAGGGTCAGCACTAGGGCTGGCTAAAACCAGAAAGCTGCCAGCACAGCCAGGGAGTCACTGTCAGCTGAGACAGATTTGTGTTAATGGGCAATTGGCTCCAGATACTTCCCACATTTTCATAAGTCACCATTGAGATTACCTGGACAAGATCCACAGCTGTTGTAGAAAAATCACAGCAGTAAACAAACAGGCCTGGGTCACTGCAATAAATCAAAGAAATTCATCATTTATATCGAGGAATTAACAAGTGTTTCAAATGCACAAAGCCTAGAAATCCTGGGCTTTAGTTTCTATGCAAAATCTGGTGGACTCCATTGCTCCTCTATGCCCATTATTCTCCTATGGAACTGACTCCTTCCTTTTCCTTCTGGATCTAAAACCAAGGGCTTCCAAGCTCAAAACACAATAACCTGAAGCTGCAGATGGCAAAGATACCATTTGCATTTGGCCTTTCTCTGAGATTGTCTAAACTAGGAACACATGGAACATTTTTCCAATTGTTTTTCAGAGGCTGATATCTCATGCAGGTAAAAACCTACTGAGAATTACTTCAGAGAATCCCAGAATGGTTTGGGTTGGGAGGAACATTAAAGATCACCCAGTGCCACCCCTGCCATGGGCAGGGACACCTTCCACTATCCCAGGCTGCTCCAAGCCCTGTCCAGCCTGGCCCTGGGCATTGCCAGGGATCCAGGGGCAGCCACAGCTGCTCTGGGCACCCTGTGCCAGGGCCTCCCCACCCTCACAGGGAAGGATTCCTTCCCAATATCCCATCCACAGCTGCCCTCTGGCAGTGGGAAGACATTTCCTCTTGTCTTGTCACTACTTACTTGTTGGTTTGTAAAATTGGGAAGACTGTATTCCCAGCCCCACAGCCAACCTGTATAAACAGAGCAGATGTACACAATGAAAATAATTCCTTCAGCACGTCCATGCAGATAATTTCCAGTCATCTCTCTATAACCACGGAACAAAGAGCAACTCATGAGTAAAGGTGAGCATGGCGGTGACCATTCTTAAGTGCACCTGCAAGATCTGAGCGTGTTAAGGTCTGATGAACAGGATTACATGTGTGGGAAACCACTAAGCAAGTTCTTGTCCAAATCTTAATAACAGGCTATATATTGTTACTCTTTTGAAAGCTGTTTTTGCTGGAATCCCAAGCATAACAACCAGTATGAGTCACTGAAGCACTGGCAAAGGCCATGGATGAGTTACATTCACTTCCATAGAAAATCAGAGCAACAGAGAAGTTAAGTTTGCTTTACTCTAATTACTCCTTTTACTTGCTCCCATTTGAAGAGATGATGGCTCTTCACATCGGGGGTTTGGGGAATTTGCCTCTGAATGTTTAAGGAATCAGTAAAATTGAAACAGACTGAGCAGAAAACACCACAGAGGGTTTGCAGTGACAGATGTTACTGAAAGTGCTCAGGTGAGACAGGAAAGGCATGTTGAGAACACCAGGGTCTGAGGAAATCTTAAAAGTTATTAAAGATTAAATTCAAAAAATCAGAAGGACAGTTCATACTAACTCTCCCTGGAAGGGCAGGACTTCTATAAAATTCTAAGTATTAAACAAATCCAGTAATATCTACAGTGAACAACTAGAAGTGGCAGAGCAAAAGGTCACAACTAGATGTCAAGAGTCCAATATTTATAATTGCTGCAGACTTCTCTGGGACAAAGCCTGTATCAGTCTGGGATTCCCTGTTATCACAAGGGCCCTAAGGAACAAACCCAAGAGCATCTTTACATTCTTGGCTTCATTACTTTGCTTCGCACCTCTCAAGGCAAACAGGAGTCAGCACAAACATGCAAAAGATAAATGACAAGGGAAAGCTTTATACAGAGTAGAAGAATCAGCTTCTTCTAAAGATGACTTTTAAATGCTTGTTCGAACATCTGATAGCAATAGTTTGGCTTTTAAACTTGTCAACTTCTTATGGTCCTTGTGCTCTGCCAATTCAGAGTCTGAACCAAAAGAATCCCAATAGATTTAGTTCAGTTCTAAACTGCCCTCTGATTTTTGCATTTTACTGACTGAAGACAATCATCCGCTCCTTTGCTGTTTGGCAGTGATACATATTTTTATGTCCCAGTCACACTGACACAAGGGAGGCTTTGATGTGTGACTTTGATTTACAGCTCTTACCTCTAATATACGGTAAGATGCAGCTGATCCTGGGTAATCCCCATCACTCTGACTCAGCTCACTGTCCTTCTGTGCAGCCAGGTCCTCTGTGCGGCCCCCAGGTGGGCTTTTTATCAAGTTTAGCTGACTCTCTGTCCTGGTTTCCAATGAGCAATGGCCATTTTCACAACTTCCCAGCCCTTCATCGTTGGATTCTTCTGTGTTACTAAATTCATGCAGAGAATCTCCATTTCGGCTTGAGTTCCTGTTAGGTGCCAGCTCAGGAAATTCAGTGAACAGCCAGTGTCTGTCCTTGAAGAAGCCATTTTCGTGGATTTTATAGAAGTCATCCCAGTATTTCTTAGCATTCACCTCATATTCCTCTGTGAACACAAGCAAAAACATCACCAGACAGCAAATCAGAAGGTCTCAGGGTTTAATCAGTTCAGAGAGTGAGGGATCACTCCAGATATCTATGCACCAACCTGCTTTAATAAGAGAGATTATTGACTGAAAATCACCTTTATTTAAATTTGCAATCCCACAGAAACACTCATCCTATGTCCTCACAGTCACTTTGTTATGACTTAAAAAGGGAAAAGAGAGAGAAGAGGAAACTCTGTCTCCTGGTAGGATTTAAAGGAAGCTGGCAACAGAAAAAGTCTCTTTGAAGGAGATTGGAATGAAGAAATCCAGGTTTTACTTCCATCTCTAACACTAACTTGTTCAGTTCACTGGAACAATTAATTTGGAGCCTGGTGACATTAAGTGTCAAGCATAACTCCTAAGGAATTTCGTGAGAGCTGCCTGGAGCTGAAGGCGCCTGTCCAATACACTGCTCCTATTTTCAGGTGGAGAAACAGAAAAATTAGTCAACTCTCCAGGCCTGGCAGGAACCTCAGTTAGAATTTATGCAATCCTCCAGACTACAGGACAGCATGTTTTCCACGTTTTGCTGCAGTCCAGTCCAAACAATTTTGCTTTCCGTAGTTCTGTGCGTGTCAGAGCATCACACATTTATGAATTAAAACAAAAGAGGGGAGTCAACAGTGACCACTGCGTTAAAGTACCAGTGGAGAGCTATGGTGGACAGGCTAAAGATGAACAGAATTAATCTGAGCAGCAGCACTTTCACATCAAATGGGTCATTCCAGGAGCAAGATGAGTATTACAGGGAGCTGGAATAGTTCTTACAAAGCCATGGTCAAGGGAAATTCGAGTCACCTGCAAACTTATTTCCACACACTTTCACAGATTTCAGATCAAGTACAGTCTAGGGGAACTGTTTCTTCCATGGGAAGCTACAAATCCAAGCGACTTTCTATGACTTCATCAATGTGATGAGCTCTCTGTCCTGGGAATTAACACCTAATTATAGCATCCTATGCTTGGAGTCACCTAGAGACATTAACATCCATGGCCAGAAATCCCAACTGCATTCCAGTAACAAGTAATTCCTCAGCCATCTTTGCATGGTAACAAGTGCATTACTGAATAAAAACGATTGGAGGTCATTATTAGCTGAACTGCTGTTTACTTATTAGTCTTCCTGAAGAACATAAAACTGTTTTAAAGTGAGACAGTAAAGCAAACCCAGAACACCTGGAAAAATATGTAGCCTCAGCCAAATATAGACAAAAATGGCTTTAACAAAGAAGCACTTACCAGTCATATGTCTATTTTTAGTAGGATCTATCCCTGCAGCACAAGGAGCTATATATAAAAATAATCTCTTTAGTTCAACTACAAGGATTTTCTCCTTTTAAGAAGCCTTGTCCTTAAACCCCAAGCTGAAGGAAACTTTCGTGTCTGATATTAGACATGAGCAGTAACTTTGTGCCATGATCTCACTGTAGGTCACCTGTAGGTAGTGAGCAGGGCCAGGTCAGTTCATTATTTGCATGGAAGAACTCAAAGACTGCTGACGCTGGAAGAAGTGCTATTGATCCAAATCCTGGCATGCTCTGTCCTGAACTGTCATTCTCCCATGTACTAGCAGGAATATGCAAGGCTTCTGGGGCTGAAACGCTCTTTCAACTAACAAAAATACTAAGTCCTGATTTCCGCTCACCTCCAACAATCCCATGACAGCCTGACTGCAGTGGAATGCTTACCTGAGATGCTGGGACAAAATTCCAGCCCAGCCATTTTGGATTGCCCACATTTTTGCCACATTACACTGGTGAACAAGACATTGTGCTCTTCCTTTTGTTAAATTAGTGTGAAATTCTGTTGGATGCTATTGAAGAGCTGTTATACTCCAAACCACGTGTGGGGAAGCTTTATTTAAAGCTCATTTACCTCGGAGCCTGGTGTTTTCAAAGCCCTGAATAAAGGATCAGTAACAATATAAATACAAAAGATCAAGGGCCAGCTGACAAAGATCATACAAGAAACAGATTTAAAGTGAAAATATGACCATGTTAATTTTTCAATAAGACTTCCAGCCAGAAAAGTTCACATCACACTTGTTTCAGCCCCTTTTTGGGGTATTTGCTCACAGTGCCATTGGTGTGCAAGCCAGATTCCTCCAGAGACTTTCCTGATAAGGACTCCTGACTTTCTGCTCACCTTTGTAAACACACCCCCAAAGCCAAGCCCATACTCGCCCCTTCACTCTGAAAAAGAAGGGCAAACAAAAGTAACTGTTCACAAAGACTGGAAGAGAATCAGGAACCTCCTGAATTGCAAGGGGGCTAATTATGGAGCCTCAAAAGGAAACCAGGAAACTTCTTTCTCTTTCTTTTCCCAGCCAGAAGACACATCTTCCACATACCCACAGAGCTTCCCTCCTTCTTCAGAACAAATCCTGACATCCCCAAGAAGTCCACAGAACAATACAGCTATAATGACCAATACTCTGCCTTTGTTCGCCTCCTTGGACATTCTGATTCTCAAACTACCAGACCCTTCAGGCACATTTGCCTGGGCTGCCTTCCCTACTTTTCAGCCATCCCATTGTCTCCACACAGCTTCCCAGTGAATAGCAACCATCAACATTTGACTGGCCTCCATTGTTCAGTCTGGGAAATACATCATGGAGCCCTGACAAACTGCTCCAATAGCAAATTGCTCCACAATTTCCTAGTTGTATATAGGTTCTCGAAGCATGACAGACAGCACCCTTTAATGCTAACCAGATTTTAAAATGAACTCAACACAATGGGCATCACAATGGAAAACTGCTGGATACTTCTAGGAGTCCAAGAAATTAGGAGGGTTACTCTTTGGTGTAATTAAATTTGCTATTGTGAACACAACTGGGAGCTATATGGAAGTGTCTCAATAGTTCCAGTAGTGCTGAGCGTCATCTTACGGGTGACACACTCAATTTAATTTGAACAAAAGGAGTAGATCCACCCTAGAGCTCGGCAGGGTATAACAAGATATCATCATCAGACAAGTTTCTTATCACACCAAAGAACCTTTCACCACCATTTGAGGGACTGGATGATCTTTACCAGGTGTGGAGGAAATGCATTATTAACCATCTCAGAACGGCTTCAACCATGACTTAACCACAGAGCTGAGCACCTTGAACTTGATTCACAGACAGGTAAGCTCTGCATTTTGGATTGATAAATATCCTTTAAGCCAAATAAAAGAAAAACTTTGGAATCCCTTTGCTGTCTATCTGAGGACAAACAAGATAAAATAATTTTTCTTTCTCTGATGAAATTCTTCTCATGCAGTTCGTTCACTCTGTAGAGACAGATATGGACATTACTTTATCAGACTCTTTAAAGAGAAAATCAACTTGGATCAGGGCTCACTTCACAGCAAGCCAGCAAGAAGAAGAGATTGGCTACTAGCAGTTAAGCTTTAAAGAGCAAAAATAAGGAGAGGCAACAACTCTACACTCAAAGAGGTTTGTTGAAAATGAACACTGAGAAGTATTTAAACATATATAACATGACAAAGAAGCTCAACCCAATCTGACTCCTCCCAACCAGGAGGAGTCTCTGGAGAAGGTGGAAGAGTCACAGAGAGGTAAATTAAGAACAGAAAGGTTCCTCCCCCTCCATTTCCCATTATCAAACATGTGTTAATGCATTCTGGGTGACTGGGGGAAGAGGAAGAGAGAAATTAATGATATTCTGATGTGGCTCTGGCCAGACTGTTCCATTCCTGGCACAAAGCCAAGACTCACATGAGGACACTCCAAAAGTACCTTGTTTATCTTGTGGCAATAGTTGTGAGCTGTTCTCTTGAACTTTATTCCTGGCACTGGCTTCCTGCTCTTCTGACCACTCCACATTATCCCTGTTGTGAAAAATAAGATGAACTAGAGCTAAGCATGGTAGGACAAAGACAGAGGGAAAGAGAAAGGTCTGGAGAGCCCTCCAAACAGACAGGGGTGCAGGTGTGATCCCCAATTCCAGCCCAGCACCAGCACAACAGCCTAGTCAGCACATGCAGGTCCTAGTCCTGAAGGAACTCAAGGAATTGCAAACAGAAGGGATCCTAAATCTGTCCCATTTTGGATACTCAGCCAAATTTAGAGGGAATAGATCCTTGCTAAAACTGTGAGGGCACTCAGCACAAAACTACATTGTCTTTCTCAAGTTAAAACAAAAAAGGCAGTTGGGTTATTTGGAAGGTGTTTGTTAAATTAAATCAAATTATGAGAAAAATATGCAGGAAAGTTTAAAACAATAAGAATTATTAATAACTTCAATGCACATACACCGCTATTCAGCCATTGAAGTGATTCAGTTGGCCTTTTTTCATTAAAACAAGTGAATGAAAAACAGAATACAAGGCCCAAGAAGCAGTTCTTGTCTCAGAAGGAATTAGTCTTTTGATTTTAACTCACAAAACAAAGGCTTAAATGTTAAGTCTGTGAAAAACCAGATTATTAAGAATTTCCACAGGAAAACTGAGGACATGCTTTTGTAACATACCTTTAGTATAGAATAGCCCCAGAAGGAATGACAGGCTGACACATATAAATATTACTTAATTACAAGTTAAACACACCCAATTCTTAACAAGGTATAGCAGCCAGAGACCAAAAGTGGATCTATTTACCTCGAAAATGCAAAATACCTTCAGTTCCCAGCAAATTAGAGAATTTGGATGTTTAACTGACTTAGAACAACTTCTGTATCCAAATAAAGAGCTCCTGTTTCAAGCACACACCCTGGCACAACCTCATGGAAGGAATGATAGGCTATCGATTTCTGACAGCAGGTAATTTACTTTTATTAACCACAGCAATAAAACAATTGCTACAACCACAGGAGCCTGAGGAATGCTACTGCTTCGGGAGGGGCCGAGAATGGCTCAGAATACCCTGTCGATCAGTCCTGAAGGCTCAGGACAACCTGGGGATCAATCCCAAAGGTTCAGGAGTCCCCAGGGGATCAGTCCCCAAGGCTCGGGATCCCCTAGAGGACCAGTCCCCAAGGCGCAGAACCCCGCAGGGATCAGACCCAAGTGCTCAGGACCCTCGGGGACGAGCACACCCGAGCACCGGCCGCACAGGGCAGTGACCTGCCCGGGGATGCCGGTCCCCGCCCGGCCTCCAGTCGCTGTCCCGCCGCCAGCCCTACACCCACCGCTCCCTCAGCCCGCTCCGCGCCCTGGTGGTGTCTCTCGAGGCGAGCCCGGAGAGGAGGGCGGTCACCGCGGTCAGGGCCCCATGAGGCGGAGCGGGCAGGTTGGGGCTGGCCCATTACACAGTGCTTGGCCACAGACACCGCAAATCAGAGGGGCGACTGCGAGCCCGCCTCGGCTACCCTCACCCTACCGCCAGGCGCGGGGCAGCACCACAGGGCAGCAGCTCCCCGGGCGGCTCCCGGAGGTCTGGAGCGGGCAGCGGCGGCAGCCCTCACGCACCAGGCATTGTGCTGGAAGAGCCGGGCGGGGTCGGTGAGGAGGCGCCTCCCGAAAGGCAGCCGCTCCCGCGCCTCGCTGGGCGCCGCCATGACGGGTCGGGTGGCGCCGGAAGCGGAAGCGGCGCCGCGCGGTCCGACCCGAAGGAGGACTGCAGGCGACGGTCACGTGGGAAATGTGGTCAGGTGGGGCGGTGCCGCGGGAAAATGTGGAGAAGGGGTTCCGAAAAGGCCTTTTCTGGAGTTTATCCGCATTTCAGGGAGTCCCGGAATGAGACAGACTGGAAGGGACCGCAGGGTCCGTCTGGTCCAGCCTTCCTGCTCCAGCAAGGTCATTCCAGAGTACATGGCACAGAATCACAGAATGGTTTCGGTTGAAAGGGACCTTAAACCCCACCCAGTGCCACCCCTGCCATGGGCAGGGACACCTCCCACTGTCCCAGACTGCTCCAAGCCCCGTCCAGCCTGGCCTTGGCCACTTCCAGGGAGCCAGAGGCAGCCACAGCTGCTCTGGGCACCCTGTACCAGGGCCTCCCCACCCTCATGGGGAGAAATTTTTTCCCAATATCTCATCTAACCCTACTCTTTTTAATTGAACCCCTTCCCCCTTGTCCTCTTACAACGAGGCATAATGGGTTCAAATTCAAAGGATTTGAACGGATTGTCCAGGACTGCCTCCAGACAGTTCTGGAGTATTTCCAGCAATAAAAACTCCACACCTTCTCTGGGCAATCTGTTCCAGTGCTTGGTCACTTCACAATGAAGAAGTTCTTCCTCATATTGAGGTGGAACTTCTTGGGCATCAGTTTGTGCCTGTTGCCTCTTGTCCTGTTGCTCAGCACTACCGAGCAGAGTCCAGCTCCATCTTCTCAGCACCTCTTTAGAGATTTACTTATTTGGCCTTCTGGGAAGAGGGAGGGAAGATGAAGGAGGAAAGAAGGAAGTTGAGGAGACCACTAGGAAGATCAGAAAGATAGAACACCTCTTGTACAAGGAAAGGCTGAGAGAATTGGGATTGTTCAGCCTGGAGAAAAGAAGCTCTGGGGTGACCTCATTGTGGCCCTTTCCAGTACCTGAAGGAAGCTTGCAAGAAAGATGGAGAGAGGCTCTTTTACAAGGGCCTGGAGTGACAGGATGAAGGAGTATGGCTTCACACTGCCAGAGGGCAGGGATGGATGGGATATTGGGAAGGAATTGTTCCCTGTGAGGGTGGGCACACCCTGGCACAGGGTGCCCAGAGCAGCTGTGGCTGCCCCTGGATCCCTGGCAGCGTCCAAGGCCAGGCTGGACGGGGCGCGGAGCAGCCTGGGACAGTGGGAGGGGTCCCTGCCCATGGCAGGGGTGGCACTGGGTGGGATTTAAGGTCCCCTACAAACCATTCTGGGATTCTGTGATTTTGTTCACAGTGTGAACAAAAGGGAGCAAAGGGAGGCACAGGGCGACCCATCTCTTTCCAAATTTTGTGGGGCTTCTTTCTTCCACACTTGAGGGAGTCTCCATCCATCCACACTGGCTGGTGCGGTCCCTGAGCTCCTGCGGGTGGCAACCAGAGAACAAAAGAGGGCGACATTGGCTTGTGAAACAGTCCAGCCCCGCTCAGCTCCAGCTACTACACCCACGGCTTTGGAGGGACCTGGTACCTGGGGGGTTTTAACTGCACAGAGGTGTGACATGCCTGTGGTGGCACTTCCAGCAGTGCCTTTGCAGAGCAGATGGCAGCCGTGCAGATGCTTTTGGATGTGCAAAGATATAAAGCTTTTCTGGAAATCTCATCTTGGGGCCCCTGTGTTTTGTGTATGTTGTTACATAAGGCACAAATACCCCAGGCAGAGAGGGGCACTTCCCTCTCTGTCCCACAGAGGCAACTCACCTGATAATCTGAAACAGTTCTCCGGGGCAGAGCTGCTAACTCCACCCATTTCCCAAATACTTTGAGGTGGAGGATTCTTCTGGTAATCGAAGCTGCCTGAGTAATTTTTCCTAAGGGCTGAAGAGGAGGAGAATGGTCAGAGCTGTGACTGAGCCTTGTCCTGCTTTCAACAGAGCTCAAAGGGAGCAGAGATCCCACTCTCAGCAGCCTTGAGAAGATCTGGACAAGTTATGCCATGGGGATCCATCCCCATTTTTCGCAGTGCTGGTTAGGTATCTGGCAGGGAGGACAATTCCCTGCAGTTTATCATTAGCCAGAAAAGGTGAGGTCGACTCCTTCTGTGTCCCATCTGGTAAGAGAAGAGCTTGGCCTCCGCTTTTGTAGCCAGGAACATCTGGAACAAACTGGAAAAAGGGGAAAAGTGAGAATCTGGACTAAATTCATGGGCGCAAATCCCCATCATAGCATGATGCCTCTGTGGCACCTGGAGGTACAAAAATAAGGTATTAGACCCTGCTGAGACAGAGGAGGATGATTTTACTGCTGGAGGAGCCATCAGTCCCTCACCACCAGAGACTTGCTTCCATGTTTGTCCCATGTGCGTGGGAACCACTGCAGCATTTTAAGGGAATCAGTTGCCTTGTGTTAACATCACATCCTTGTCATCTGACAAGTACAGGCATGCAGGAGGCTTTTAACTAATCTGTTGGTTTCCAGAGATTTCTAGGTTTCCTCCAAGGAAAAAGACCTTAGATACCAAGCCTTACCTTCCTCTGTCCTAAGGCTTCCAGCTTTCTTTGCTGGTCAGGTGAACCCTGCTGCCTGTGGAGCCCAGGATGGAGCTGAAGTCCTGGATGTCACCTTTGTGCCCTAGGGAAGGGCCCAGGCAATGTTTGAATGGAGCAGGGAGTGTTGCCAGCAGCAGGGACAAGTTCTCCAGGGAGATTTCAGGCTTTGGGAGTGACAGCAAAAGGGCAGCTGGAGATACTCCATCCACAGAATCCAGACTTGACACCTCCCATGGCTCTGGGGTCAAGTGAGTCTCCTCTGTGACCAGGTCAGAGCCCAGATTATCCACAATGGCTGTGCCCTCTAACAAGAAAGTGTTGGAAACCTCCCCTGCCTGCTGGCAGTCAGCGCAGAGAGACTTGCCAAAAAGAGGTTATTAATAATAATAATAGTGACTCCTTTGCCTTTCACCCACTCCTTCCATCTCAGGATCTGAAGAAATGTAGCCACAATAATGCAATGAAACTCCCTTCCCCCCCAGCTGGGTTGGATGCTGAGGCCAAGGAGGATTAAATTACCTTTCCATGGCCACTCATCACCCATCACCTCCTTCAATGCTCCACCAAGTGTACAGACACAGCCCCTTCTCCTGTGCCCTGCTGGGGGATGGCACTGCTGAGACACACCGAGTTCACACTGCCTCTCTGCCATATAATGCAAAGCAAAAATTCAACCCAAGATTAAGGGGAGTGTGGAAATAGAATTTAAGCTGTGCTGAGTGCATGGCGTGTCCCATGCCAGAGTGACCCAAAGAGAGTTGCAGAGACCCAGCAGCCTCCCTGTGCTCCTGTCACTGGGCTGCTGAAGGAGAGGCCAGGTAGGAGCAGAGAGCAAGGAGGGGAATGCCAGGCCCCTCCTGTGGTGTGTCCTGGGCTTCCTGCAGCTTCTTGCTGGCTAAGGGCATAGCTGGAATCTACATTGTGGATGTCAACCATATCCCCAGGGCTGTGGGGGAAGGTGGAGTTAGTGGGGAGATTATCATAGAGTCATGGAATGGTTGGGTTTGGAAGGGACCTTAAAGACCATCTCATTCCACCCCCTGCCATGGGCAGGGACATCTTCCACTCTCCCAGGTTGCTCCAAGCCCTGCCCAACCTGGTCTTGAATCCTTCCAGGGATCCAAGGGCAGCCTCAGCTTCTCTGGGCACCCTGTTCCAGGGCCTCCCCACCCTCACAGGGAAGAATTTCTTACCAATATCCCATCTAACTCTGCCCTCTGGCAGTAGGAAGCCATTCCCTCTTGTCCTGTCACTCCAGGCCCTTGTAAAAGAGTCTCTCTCCATTTTTCCTGTCAGCTCCTTCAGATACTGCAAGGCCACAATTAGGTCACTCTGAAGCTTCTTTTCTCCAGGCTGAACAATACCAATTCTCTCAGCAAATATGTTTGAGAGGAAGGGGAGCCCAAAATACAACAACCTGAATTATTCTGTGATTTTGTGCCGAGGGAAATGCAGCATTTTGCCTTTTTGTTTTTAATTCCAGCTCTTTCTTCTCTTCTTCTCCAAATCTTAAGTTTTCTGCCCAGCAGATGCTCCAGATCCTGAACTATCTTGAAGTGCTGAGGTACTCACCATCCACAGCCATGTCCTTCAGTACCTCCTGGAGATTCTGTTCTGGAAAGTGGATTTCCATTGAGAGTGTTGAGACTTCACCACTCCAACATTGACCTGCTTCCCTAGAATGAATGGGAAGATGTGTTTCATTTCAGAAAATTCCCCAGAGACCTAGAAAATCCAATTCTGGGTTGTGAATCAGACAAAACGCACCTTAAATCATCTTCTGGCTGCATCAGAAGTGCTTTGCTCATTTTTGGGGTTTATTAACAGAAAAAAATTTACAAAAGGAGTTGATGGCGTCCAAGGAAATAGAGCACTTCAGCGCTTCCAGGAATTAAAGTAGCAGTAAAAAGAATCCTGGACTTAAGTGTTGCTGTAGGAGCTGTGTCTGTGGGATGGGTTTCAGGGTGTCCCCACTCCCTGGAAACCTCCGTGGGGCAAATGTCACTGTCCAGTGTGGGGGATGATCACTAAGCAGCCCAGAAGGTGGAAAGCTTGGGGCGAGCACGTCCAGACACCACCATCTAGTGGTGCCGGGCTCCAATAGCCTCCATGCAGCCCGGAATTGGCACGTTCCACAGAGTTGGAGCTACTACGGCTCCCAAATGGCTTCTCCCGGGGAGCTGAGAGCAACCACGAAGTCCACGCCCTGCCCCAGGAGGGACCTCCGGCTGCTCACTCTACTCCGGCAGGCACAGCGACACTGCCTTGATTTTGGGGGGGGAAAAGCCACTCCAGACTCCCAACAGCTTCTCCTTGTGGTCATGGGCTTGATCCTGCAAATAGCCATGTCCCCTGGCACCAAGGGGCAGTGAACTGGGATAAACTGGGGTCTTGTCTCATCCCACAGCTCCCGGGGAAATGGAAGTCTCCTGCCTGAAAAGCATATGTGGAATCGTTGGGGTTTCTCCAGTGGAAGCAGCCCCAGGCAGCCTGGCAGGGCTCATCCTGCTGCTTCATGTTGCAGCCAGGCTCTGCCTTTGCCTTTGCCTTTCCCTCAGCCCACCGGCAGACAAAATGCTCCTCCTGGGGCCAAACCCAGCGGCCAAACCCAAACCTCAGCCCAAGCCCAGATCCCACCTGGGTGCGGGAATCACCCACTGAGCCCCTGCCTGGCACAGCTGGGGACACTGAACACTGCCCCAGGTGCCCAAATACAGTGTGGGCTGAGGGCACCTGGTACCCCGGGGTGTGTGGGGGGTGTCAGAGACCCAAGCAGACAGGATGTGGGGTGCTGGGGTTCACTCCACTTGCAAGGGAGTGAGGTGCTGCCAGTACCATAGTCTGCAGTGGGCTTTGACCCACCCTGTGCTCCACCAACTTGTTATTGACCCTGAGGAGGGAAACAGTAACAGAGCAGAGACCCCCGTGGGGGGCCCACAGCCATCCTTGCTCTGGTTCTGCCATCCCTCAACCCATCTCATCTCAAACCAGCTTCCCTAGTTGTGCTGGGGTGTCAGGGGCTGCCCTCAGGGCAGAAGCCTGGACACAGGCTGGGGACACTGACACTGTTAGTAGTCTTGAGGGGTTTTTTTTACTATTATTTTTATTTTTGTGGTGTGAATCACTGACACTCTGGTGCTGCCCGTCCATCCCTAGCCCCCCTCCAGGGCTCAGCCCCAGATTCCACCCAGCACCAACCCCTGCCCCTGCTCCCACACTGCTGGGACAGGCCAGCCAGGGAACAGGGACACAGGGCCACCACCAGCTCAGCCAACAGCTGCTGGGGCTGTTGGGGCCAAGGGAACAAGGTCACCGTTGCTTTTTGGGGCAATTGAGGGGAATTGAGCTATTGTGCTCTGGCAGGGCAGGGACCAGGCAGCAGCACTGTTACAGCCCAGCACTGCCCCTGGGACAGCTCTTTGTTTTCCTCCACAGGTGACACACAGCCCCACGCAGCAGGACATAGCCTGTGCCCTGCCTGCTCTTCTGGAACCCTGAGCTACACTGAAGTTCAGGGGTGGTGCAGTTACACAGTCCAAAAAACACAGAAAGGGGAGAGAGGTGACCAGGTTCAAGGGGTATCTGGTGTCATGACCCTCCCAAAGCAGCTGCTTGCACAACCATGTGCGCTATGGCATGAGGACAGTGGAGGCGGACAGGAGGAGCTCAGCACCATCCCAGGGGCTGAGCCAGGCTGCAGCTGGGACCAGCACAGCTGATGCTACATGGAGTTGGCAGGTGGTATAGACTGAATGCACTGGAGGGAGTGAGGGAGGGCATTGTCATGTGGGGCACAGCTTTTTACCACCTTGGGTCACAGCAGCACCAGTGACATACGGCTGCAAGAAAAAAGGAGCTGCTGGGCTGCTCAAGCAGTGTCCTGAACCCCCAAAGCCAGCAGTGGCTCCTGCCTGCTGGCAGCTGCCCTGTCCCCAAGGAAAAGGTCCCTGTGCCCAGAGGGACTGAGGCCAGTGCAGAAGGAGACTCCAAACGGGCAGAGCTTCACCAGCACAGGCTGTGGAGGAGAACACAGCTCAGCATGTGGTTCAAGCAGCTGCTCCTGAAATGCCCTTGGCCTGATGAGCACCGAAGAGTTTGCAGACTGACAGAGATCATCCCATTTCTCTGTGTTCAGTGTATGGAGGGGCCGCTGGCTCTGCGAGCGACCCGCTGAGGTAAGGACTGAGGTTTGCCATGGAAAGCACGTCCCTGCAGTTACAGTGGGGTGACAGACAACAGGGATTGGAGGCAGTCAGGGACTTGTTAAATTACACGCAGTCATTCACACAGGCGGACACAAACAAGCTCTTCTGTAAACTGGGTTCCAGGAGATCCCACGGATCCTCAGCTGATCCCATGGCCAGTGCTGGATGTGGCATCCTTACATGTTCCCGCGGTATGTGATGTTGGTGAAAGTAGATGTGGCCTCTTTATATAAAGGGTTGTGGGTCTGGAGGAAGAAGGAGGATGAAAAAGAGCATCATCACTTTGTGTTTGGCATCAGCATTTGCTCTACTTAACATCCAGGGTAACTGAGGCACCGTCTCAGCATGGAGTGGTGGATCCCTGTCTCCACACAAGGCTTTGTATGAGCAGTTTAATGGCTCCCCATAAGGTTTCATGGAGGAGAATAGGGAAAAGCTGCTGTGGAGGAGAGGAAAAGCAGCAGGAGCTCAGGAGGAAAGAGACCTCTTGAAAGAGCCTCCCATCCCATCCCATCCCTTCACTTTGTGGGGGGTTAGGAGATGGAGGAGAAGGAGGGGAGAGGTACCAGTGCTGTCCCAGCCCCCTCCCTTGTGCTCTGGGTTCCTCAGTGCTTTCCAGCATCCTGTGGCAGGAGGGACCTTCTGCCTCACTCATGGGATGGAAACACTGATGTGAGCAGTGAGTAAGGGGCTCATGCTGCTGACAAGTTCTTGGGATATGTTGGAGATGGGAAGATCATCTAGGACATCTCCTATCACCTGTGCACGGCCTCTGGGACCACAGCAGGCTCAGGAAAGGGGTGTCCCAGCTGGCAGTGTCACCTTGAGTCTGGCCTGGGACACTGTCCCAGGCTTTAGAGAGGAATGGGACAACCTGGTACTAAAGGACCATGTCATGGGACCACAGACAGCAGCTGGGCTCTCATGCTGGGAGCACTGGGATCTGGATCTCTCAAGCCAGGGGCTGTGGGGTTTTGGGGCTCCTGCCCAGCACACCCATCCCACTGCCCCTCACCGTGTCCCACTTGGCCCTAGCCTTCTCCTCCTCGAAACGGGCAAATTCACGGCGGTCGTGGATGGTGATGAGGAGCTTCCAGATGAGCAGGGCAGCAAGGCCGATGAGCAGGATGGCACCTGTCACTGAGAGCAAGACCACCAGGACATCTGGCCCCTTTGGACAGTCTGGAGCAGAGAGGAGGGCAGGGTTGAGGGGGGCTCAGCACCCCTGGGGCAACTAACAGCAGCTCTGGGGCTACCTGGCCATGGGTATGTGGAGCTCCTTTGGTCTCAGGAGGGCATCATCCTCCTCTGCCAGCAAGCAGGAGCCTCCACCCTGAGCACAGCAGGCTCTGTGAAGGAGGATCCCGTCCATGGGGCACCTGTGCCAAAATACTTGAGCACCTGTCTGTAGGGTGGGGGTCTGTACCCAAGCCTGGAGCCAGATCAGGGGCATCACAGGTCCCACCCACAGTGGGGGATGACACTGGAGACCAAATCCTTGTGCTGGTGGAAGTTCGCCCCAAACCACCAGCCCACTGACACCCTGCCCTGGCCTGGCTCTCTGGCCGTGTGTCAAGACTGAGTTGGCAAATGGGGGCAGCGAGATCCGCTGTGAGCCTCCACAGCTCCTGCTCCCTCTGCACACTGCCCAGGGCCATGTGGCCACCCCAGCCCCCACCTGCCTCTCCTCTCCCCTCTGGCTGTGTGGCTGGGGAGTGTAGGCTGTACCCTGCCCATGGCAGACAGCTGCAGTGAGAGCTGGTGACTGCCTTCATGGCCCTGCTTCCAAAGGATCTGCAGCCACATAGCCCCAGGCTCAGCTGAGGTCAGTGGAGAACCCGGGGCTGCTGATGGGAGCCTCCTCTTATTTGCTTCCCAAGAAAAATCACCTCCACAAAGTCAGACACAGGATCAGGGCAGCGGGAAGGTTGAACCCCCATCCTTGGCCTCAATGAGGGGATGAAATAACTTTGGAAACGTGATACCTGAGAGGCAGGAAATCACGGCCCCGGTGGCACTGAGCAGGGAACAAAGAAGTTCTTTAATCCCTCTCAGCCCCCAGCCGTGGTGCCCCATGAGCCTGGCTGGATTGGGAGGTACAAAGAGCACTCAAAATCCCCCCATTCTGCACAGAAACCCAGCACAGCACATTCTGCAGCCCCCAGCCTGAGCATGACAGCTGGGTCGTACCAGGCTCCTCGATGATGTAGAGAATGGACTTGCCACTGGAGTCCTCGTAGTACTGGAACCTCATCACACAGTCATTCTCGTCCTTATAGGTGCAGTTCACAGCATCCTTGCCCCTGTCACCTGCCAGAGTGAGAGGCTCAGAGCCCCCATGCCGAGGGGAGCGCACACAGAGGGAAAGTGTGTGGCATACACAGCCCCCTGGATTTCCATGTGTTAAGGCAGGGGTTGGGTCTCCTCTTACTTAGTTCCTGCACCGTCTCGATCTCATCACGGCACATGCGGCTGCAGGACTGCTGCTCCACTAGCTTTCCCCGCTCAAACTTCTTGCACTCCACGCAATCCCTGTGGAAGAGGAGGGAGGTACCATGAATTTCTCCATGCTCTCGTCAGGGAACTGTCACACCTTTCAGTCTCAGATTGTGGAAATCACCATGGTCCCAACCCTACCGGGCTGCAGGTAGTGAGAGCTCCTGCCACCAGTGCTGCCAGCTCCATGATGGGATATGACCCTTCCCAGCTCTCTGCCAGCCCCCAATGTGGTATGACCTGTCCCACTCTCTCACTTTTTGATGGTGCAGGCGTCCGGGCAGGTGGGGCACTTCTCGCAGGTGTCTCCGTAGGAGCCAGGCTGGGTGCACTCACAGCGGCCACACACGCAGGAGCCGTGGCCGCTGCACACCAGCCCATTGCTGGACATGCAGGTGTCGGTGCGCGTGGTGCAGTTGCAGTAGTCACCTGTCCAGTCTGAGTCGCACAGACAGTCCCCACAGCTGCACTGCCCATGACCTGGGGACAACCAAAAGGCATCTAAGTGTCTCCACAGATCCCGTTAGCAATTCCCCATATGGATGCCCATGACCCAGAGTGGCAGCTCGCCCTCTGTGGGCACAGCAAGGCAGACCAGCCACCCGGACAACTCCTTTGCACTGTCCTTGGGGTGGGACACAGAGCAGCTCACACCAAACTCAGACCTTCACCATGTCCCCAACGCTCCTCTTATCCCACCCAAGCAAGAACAAACTCCCACATTTCAAGATGAGCTGCCCCAGCTCCAGCAGCAGCAATGGGTGAGGTTCCATCAGACTTGTCTCTGAGCAAGTCAAGTTCTGGCTGGGGCTTTGAATTTCAGATTGAGTCAGGACATCTGGTCAAAGCCCCTGAGACTTACTCCTTTCTCAGCCCTGGACCAGGCAGGGGAAGCTGACTGCTGGGAAAAGCCCAACGCACGCTCACCGAGACTGGTTTAATCAGACAGACAGACAGGCATGCTCAAATCCTGCCAAACCCTGGAGCTATTTGGATTGTGGTTTGATTCCAGCTCAAAGACGAGACACAGTAAGTGGTGGAAACACAGTGGAGCTGCACGCGCTGACCCGTCCTAAGCCCTGAGCACAGCGGAACATGTTGGGAATGCTGCTCCCAGTGGGGGATCGGCTGGGCACCGTCCCAGCCATGGCCTTGGAGGCACTGGCATGTGAAATAAATGTGTAACCCCATTAATGAGGAACTAGGGCTGAGTCACAGGAAAATAGTGCCACGCTGGGTGATGAGGCATGGAAACAGACGGGTAGGCTGGGGAGAAATGGCTCAATGGGGTGGGATCAGTGCCAACGGGGTCAGAGAGTTCAGGTTAATTAAAAGCCCACCCTGGCCGGGGGCAGCTCTTTGTCATTGCCCTTCACCCATCCTGGGGACCTGCAGCCCTTGTTCAAACAGGAACAGGCTCCTTGAGGACACTGACTATTCAGGGTGGGGGAAACCCAGCGTTTCCACCTCCATTATCAGCAGGCTGTTAAGATAAAGGATCAATCTGAGCAGCACAGAGGCAGTGTGAGCCATGAAGTTGGCCTGAGGGGCAGGTGGGGTCCCAAAAACTCAATGTGGGGACATCAGAGAGCAAGAATTGAGTGTCATCTGGCCCCAGGTTTCACCTCACCCAGGCTGGGCTCCAGCAGAGTGGAATCAGCTTTGGCCACTGATGTTTTCCTGGGGATTTTTGGGATTTCAGCAGGAAACTGGTGGCTTTTTTTGACACTCTGTTAGCAGCTACCTATCCTGGGCTTACAGAGGGAGGCGGGGGTTAGGAAAGGGGGTGGCTACCCCTCCCCCATTCCCCCCTTGAATCAGTTTTGGGGTGCTCTGCTCCTGGAGAGGATGTGCCACAGTTTCGTGTCACCTCTCTCACATCCCTTAAATGCAGGAGATGGGCAGAGCACTGCGACTCACTCAGACCTTCAGTGTTTACTGGAGATCTGGGTGGAAGGAACCTTAAATGAAGGTTCCTGGTGGGTAAGAGGCCCTGGCATATCAGGACATTTGGAACTGCTGTTGGGATGGGGGTTCTGCGAGGGGGCTCCTTCCCTGGGAGAAGAACCAGAGAACCCAAGGACCTGGTCCTCTCTTCCCAGTACTCAGAGCAGCTGGACTGGAGAGGGGGAGTCTGGGAGCATGTGGAAGAGATGAATATTCAGGAGGGGAGATGCTGTAAGGCCAGCAAGGAGGGAGGATTTACTTCCCCAACACTTTTGCCAACAGGAAGTCTTCCAGAACTGGGTAGAGGATAAAACCCACCTCTCCCCACCCCTACCCCTCCACCCTGGGGTTTCCTCCGGCAGAGCAGTACTTCTGATGTGTTTGAGCTGTGGTTCGAGCAAAGTCCCTGCCCTGTGCACCCCAGAGCTGCTTCGCTTGGTCCCCACCAGCCCCATCAGGCCTCCTTTTTAACCTTCTAGCCCATCCCTCCTCCCAGCTCTCGGGCACAGGAGGTGATACCAGCAGCCAAAAAGGGAGTAATTCCCCTGGCATCACTTCAGACCAGGACTGCTCCACGGAGATCCATGGCTGAACAAGCCAGAGGTGGGGACAACTCACGGGAAAAGCCCCAAAATAACTGCTGTCTCCCTTGCCCATGATCTCAGGCAGCCTAAACAGCCCCAAGCTGCCTCCCTGCCAAGCCCAGCACTCACCCGAGCACATCTGGCCCTTGAAGCGAACGCAGGAAAAGTCATCGCACTCGCAGTACTTGCCCGTCACCTTCCCGAAGTCACTGCTGTGGCACACGCACTGCCCGCAGATGCACTCGCCACGCTGGCTGCACAGGGGCTGGCCCGGCCGGGGGCTGCAGTTGTCCTGCTGTGAGGGGTTGTACTCCTCCTCCGAGCACTCGCAGTGCGAGCCCAGGCGCCCAGGGTTGCAGCGGCACACGCCGCACTCCAGCGTGCCATTGCCGTGGCTGCAGGACGGGCTGTTTGCCTCGGCATGGCTCTCACAGGAGCACTCGCAGTCGAAGTTCACCAGCACCGTCAGGCTGTCCTTGAAGCCCACGGGTTTGATGGTGAAGGATTTCTGCTGCTCCTGGGGGCAGCCCCGCACTTTGGCCTCGATGCTGAAGCTCACCTGGAGGGCAGAGGTGTGTGTCTGGATGTCAGTACCTGCTCCAGTCCGTGCCCCAGCTTAAGGAGCTCAGAAATGGGACCCACCAGGTCTCTTTGGGCTCATCAAAGCTTATCAAAGCTGTCCCAGCACAATGTGGGCCAGAGAATGTGCCTGCCACAGTAACCAGGCAAATTTTAAATTAGTTATTAGGAAAAAACTCTTCACTGAAAGGTTTGTCAGGCACTGGCACAGGCTGCCCAGGGAAGAAGTGGAATCATCATCCTTGGAAGTATTCAAAAAACCTGTAGATATGGTGCTTAGGGACATGGTTTAGTGGTGGACCTGTCAGAGATCAGTTAGTGGTTGCACTTGATGGTCTTAGAGGGCTTTTCCAACCCAAATGATTCCAGGTTCCCATGCCCTGTGGGCAGCAGCCCAGGCTGAGCTAGAGAGATCACAGAGTTTGCATCCAGCAGATTCAAAAAAGCATTTTTCTCCTTGCACCCACCCCGCTGGACCTGTCTCTCTCTAGTGCTGAGATTCCAGGGTCCATGTCACCTGGGAGGTTGTGGGACAAGCAGATGGTGCTGGTGCAGAGCAACAAATGACCTGGCAGTGCTGCTGTGTAGAAGGGAAAAAAGCCAAACCCATGAGCAGGATCCTCACCGTGTCCCCGATCTTGAGCCCCACGCAAGACTTGAGCCCAGGGATGACCTCGTCGTTGAGGCAGGTGGCATTGAAGGCCAGGGACAGCTCTTCAGGGAGGTCACGCACCTCCAGTTCCACTTTGGAGCGGATTTTCTAGGGGAGGAGAGAGGAGTGATGAAGACACAGCAGAGGCTGGGCAGGGCTCAGCCCTGGGAGGGTCCTCCCCTGCCCCCAGCACCACAGTGATGCTCCCACGCACATGGGAAAGGAGCCAAGTACCCTGAGTCTTTCTCAAGACTCAGCTGTGTCATTCTCTCCAGGGAAAAGTCTTCAAGATGGTAAGGGACAGGCGGTGAACACAGTGATCTCCCACCCCTGGGGTGCCTGCCCACATGGGTGGAGGCAGATGCTCACAGATGGTCCAGGGAGGACGCTTGGGGCCGGGGGAGCTGACAAATTTGTGTGGATTGTTGGCAGTGGGAAGCAGTGGCTGTTTTGGGAGGAAGAGAGCTGTTGTGGGGCCATCACACTGCACACTCACCCCGTAGGAGTCCACTATGAGCTGCAGGACATTGCTGGAGTCTCTGGACAAGGTGCCCACAGTTGTGCCTGGGATCAGCTCACTGTAGTTCTGGAAGAATATCATAAACAGGGTCTGTTTGTGATACGTGAATGTGCCATGGCTGGGCCAAACTCTGTCCAGACACACAGGAGCTTTGATAGGACAGGAGACCACCAAGCCATGTTTGGCCACCCATGGCCCACCAGCCCCCCAGGAAGATGGCTTTGCACAGCAGCTGGTACCTGGTAGAGGCCAACAACCGTATCTGTCACAGCAAAGATCAAGTTGATGTTCTTCTGTGAGAGTTTCTCAGTCATCAGGCCCAGAGAGGGATAGTCCTGGGGAAGAGGAGAGGTATAGCCTAGGAATATGTACACCCCCCCCCACCCTGGTCCCCATCGTGCCCTCCAACCATGGCTGGAACACCTTTCCCCTCCCATGGGGACCCAACAGGAGCTCTGGGCTCCACAACCTCATGCCTGGGTCAGGCTTTACCAGTATGGTGGTGGCAGAGTAGAAATTATCCTTGTCGATGTGGCACTGGGCATCATTGGGCTGCACGATGCCAGCCAGCCGCCCATCCAGCGCAATGTGGGTCTTGGCGTCCGTGGTGAAGACGAGCAGGTGGGAAGCATCATTCCTCCAGCCAATTTTTTCCTGCAGTGAAAGGCAGCTCCCAGTCATGTGTTAGCACATGCTGAGGGCAGCCCCACGTGCCAGCACCCCCCTGCTGCCTTTGTGCCAGGGGTCACAGCTTGGCCTTAGAGACCAACCTCTGCACAGGGAACCAAGGCAATTGCTCTCCCAGGGAAGTGCTGTGGGAGTGGGGTCTGGAAGATTGGCATGGGCTGCTTGTAGGTGCAAGATGAGTTTTGATTGGTTAGTGTTAGTCAAGGTGGCTAATGACTCAGGGATGCAACACCTCCAGCAAAAGCAAGGTGCAGGCACAGGAGGTGTTGTCCCTTCTGGACTGGTCACTGCAGGGCTGACATGGGATTGTTCCCAAGCACCTGGTCTGCTCTTCTCTTCACCCCTACCATGATCCCATGAGAGTCCTGCTCTTCCCTTGGCTATTGGGCTAGAAATGTCTCACTTGAATGTTCACCCTCTCCAGAAATGAGTCACACAACCACTCAACAAGGTTTATGATCATGTCCTGGAGGGGTTGGTTGGTCCCTGCCAACCCAGCTCGCCCAGCCTGGTGACCCTGTCCTGACCCAGCCAGGCCTTCCTTGCCCCTTACATCACACACGGTGGCCTGGATGATGGCATCAAAGCCACCCTCAGGTGCGTCGCGGTTCCGGGAGACGTTCTGCTTCCGCACCTCCTCGTTGAAGCGAGTCACCTCATCCGTGAGCGACAGGACATGTTTGTACCCAAACATGGGCAGGCAGGTTTCCCCGATCCTGCGGGAGGAGAGCACTCAGGGCACAGGGCTCGCCGGGCTCTTCCAGCTCCCATCCCTGCCCTACAGCCATCCCACATCCCATGGTTCTGCCCAGGATGTGCTGGAGGGACCCAATCCTCCCAAGAGCCTGAGGCTGGTGAAGGACCTTTTAAATAAAATTAATGTTCTAGGGATGCTGGGCTCAGGTCAGCTCCCAGCCTCAGTCTTGATGGGATTTTTAGGAGTAATTTTCTTCAAGCCTCAACATTTCTTTTGAAAAAATGATGCAAAACTTCTCCCTCAAGAGCTTTCCAGTGATAATGATATTTCTAGTTTAGATGTACTCCTCCTCCCTGTGCCAGCAGAACACAGATTGCAGCAAGGTTTAAACTCTGTCCAGAATCAGGCACCCACTTTCTCCACTTCCCTCCTTTCCTCCCAGGCTCAACTTCACTCCTGAATTCTCTGTCTACCCTCCTCCTAGTAGCACAGGGGAACAGGGAATGGGGGATGAATTCAGTTCCTAACACCTCTGCCATTCCTTCCTCCTCACACTCTTTCCTTGCTCCAGCCTGTTGTCCTTCCCATGGGAGACAACCTTTCAAGAACTTCTCAAACACCAGTTGTTCACCAACTGATGTGGATTTCCAATCACATTCCGGTGGTGTCCCATCAACTTCTAGCCCTTACAGGACTCCCTCAACCTGGACTTACTCATAGCAAGGGTTCTTGACGGCTTCTGGAGGAGATATGTACATGTAGGGGGAAATGGGTTTGTCCACAAAGGCCCCAAAGCCGATGCGTAGGTTGCTGGTGAGCTTACGCATCTCGCTGGCCAGCTTTGTGCCCAGGTTCTGGATGTTCCTCAGATCGTCCTTCATTGAGTTGGACAGGTCCATCAGGTAGTAGATGTCCACAGGGTAATCTTCCACTTGACGCACTTGGACATGAAAGACCTGGGAGTCATCTGCAAAGTGACAGGGCAGTAGAGTGAGAGCTCCTCTCCTGGAAGGGGCAGGGGGGCTCATCACAGGGTTAGGGAGAAGGGGTCAGCAGGAACCCAAGGGGATGGTTAAAGCTTCTAGGAGGAGAACATCACCCTTAGACAGAGGGGCAAAGCCCTTAGTCAGGTGCTTGCACAAGAGATGTGCTGTGCACCCCTTGGAAGTGTCCAAGGCCAGGTTGGATTGAACTTGGAGCAACCTGGGATAGTGGAAAGTGTCCCTGCCCATGACAGGGAGTGGAACAGCATCGTCTTCAAGGTCCCTTCCAACCCAAAAACCATTCTGGAATTCTATGGCAGACAGGGGTTATGGCTCCTGTTCTCCTAACCTCATGCCAGGACATGAGCAGATCTTCCTTTTCCAGGACTGACCTCCCAAGATATCCTACAGGAACAGCTGGATGGAGTGAGGGAAACCCTCAACCCTCAAGCAGGTCTTACAGGGATCACAAGGTGGGCTGCAAGGCTGCCTTGGACTTCTCTGAGCTTCCAAGGACTCTGACCATTTTCTGTGCCCTCCCCCATCCCCATTCCTTTCCTCTCCTCTTGGCTCTCCCAGCCCCTTCTGAGAAAATTTTGGTGCAACATGTTCCATTGAAACAAAAACTTTCTTAGAAAGAACATTCTGGGAAACAGCCCAGTTTTGATGATTTTTGCACTAAAAAAAAAATGCTGAAAACACTTTGAGTTGATCTTTTCTTTCCACCTTTTTAAGAGACACCGGTCCTTTCTTCTGATCTTTGAAATGGTTTCTTTGAAACGTAAGCCAGGGCACAGCTGCAGCCTTGTTGGAACACCTCAAATGTTGAGAAAAAAAGCCTTAACTGAGCTTAAATTATTATTGTTTTCACATTTCCATCTAAATCTGCACACCACATTCTTTCAGGAGGAAGAAAAGTTTCAAAATTTATGACAGCCCAAAAAGCTCCATCCCCACTCCAGCTGTGCTGGGACCCCACCATGGAGCCAGGGGTCCCATCTTTGTGCTTAGAGAGCAGCTGTTTGTCCCCACTGAGCTGAAACCATGAGGATTCTGAGCTTGTGGGACATGAACTGTGGCCTGTCCTGCTTGTATCCTTCGTGATTTGGTCTTGGTTCATGAGTTAAGGCAGATGACTTATGCCAAACCTTCTTGGTTCGGCATAGATGGTATCAAGCTGGGAGTCTCTCCCCTTTATTCCAAGGAACAGGGATTTATAGCACTCAGAGCAGCACACTCACCTGCCTCCTGACAACTACCTTTAGACCTAAAGACAACAAGGGCCACTTAGTAGCTCCATGTCCCCATCGTGTGGGGACATCTCTGCCTGCTGTCCTTCCAGTGGCGAAGAACTCCTCCTGGCCATGCCCAGGGATGTGCACAGAGGCCACATGCCCGATAGTGTTGCCTCCTGCCTCGCATCCTCGAAAGTCCTGGATGCTGGCAAAGGACCAGAGCAACTAATTGGCTCCAGCCTGCCTGGCTGAGCAGAGCCTGGGAAATTACAGGGATCTGGTGGCAGCCCAACCCTGCCAGCTGCTCCACGGCTCGTTAGATATGAGCTGACTTCCATCCAGGCATTCTGAGCACAGCAGCAGTGCCTCAGGTCTGAATGGCTTTATAAAATACCCCATGTGTTGTTGAAGTCGCATCCCATCCTGGCCCTCAAATACCTCAGGACTGAGGCAAGAGAACGAACACAGTGATCAGACAGCTCAGCTTCCCATCAGAGATGTTCTGGAGGATTCTGTGCAGCCGCCAGCCTGGCCTTGCCCCTGGAGGACATGAGACCACCTTGGCCAGCAAGGCAGAGTGATGGCTCACTCAGCGCCTGAGCCCTTTGGGTTATTCCCACTGCATCCTCCCCTTCCTACAGCAGTCTGGGGGCTCTTACCTGGCCGCAGGTTCAGCTGTATTCTCTGGGGGCTCATCTGGGTGGTGGTGGACCCCCCTGAGCCCTTACTGCTGAGGGGCCGGTCCTCCAGGACGGTGACGCTGCTGCTGGGGGACTCAATGTGGTCCTGCCCACAGCCGTTGTGCAGGAGGTTGGCATGTAGGTCACAGCGAGGGGTCGACTGCGCCCAGACCTGTGGGGGTGGGACACGGTCAGGAGCCTCCCAGGACTATGCTGGGAGAAGGAGAAAGGCCTCTCTCTTTCCCTGGAGAGCCCCTGCTTTATCGCGCCTAACTCCAGACCAGGATCAGAGGCTTCTTGGGGCACACAGTCTCTGTCTGAGGAAGCCAGTAGACAGAGGGGATTTGGGATCAGCAAGTCCTGCTGGGGTTCAGACCAGGAGCCCATCAGCCCTCGCCAAGGAACAATGGATAACACATCCCTGCCAACCTCCTCCTGACTCCTGGCAGCTGGAGCCTTAGGTTTGGGTTTTGGCAGAACTAGAAGGAAATCCTGTCTCTCTGGGATGGCTAGAGGAGGGTGCGGCAGGATGTGAACACGGCAAGCTGGGTAGAGGCAGTGTGGGACTTTAAAAATTATCTATTACTTTGACATAAGACAGATCACCTTTCCCTCCCATTTTCCCAACACAGGCCCTTAGAAATCCCGCTATGAGCAAGAAGCATGTCCACTGTGGGTGAGCTCATTGCACAGAGCAGTGCTCAGTTCCTGTCAGGAAGTGGATCAGACCTATCTCCAGCTCTCCAGCTTCCTAACGGATGGAGCCAACCGGGGAAAGGAGCACCAAAAAAGGAGTGAAAGTGCAGAGGCACTGGGGCTGTGGGAGAAGCCTTGAAGAGCCTGTCAGGGGCAGGAAGCACAAAGTGTGGAGTCATGGTGAGCTCCAGCCCTGTCCCTCCTTTCCTAGAAAGCTCCTGGCTCCTCATCCTTATCATAGAACATTCAGGAGGGTTCATATTCCTTTGGTTGCTTATGAAGACAAATATGGGAAGAATTTCTCTCCCAGCTCAACACTGCCACGATCTGCTGCCGCACGTTCCTGCTCAGGCAGCACCCACCCTCCCCTCCAAAGGGATTCTGCATCTCCCTCCCACAGCCCAAACCTTTCTACATTGGAGTCCTCCAGCAGAGGACCAGCACAACCTCTTCCTGCAGCAAAGGGATGTGGCACAAGTCCTGGTGGGGCTGGTTCAGTGCCCTCCCTGCTCCTGAGATGCTGGAATCCAATGCTGAGCCTTGCAATGCTGGAGAGGTTCCCATGCAGGATATCAACTGCCCTGGGTTCAGGCTGGTTAAACTAAGGGATGAATTTGTGTGTTTTATGCAAATGAGTAGAAAAACACAAATGGTGTCAGGAGGCCCTGGCTGGCCCACGGCCCTCTGGAAACAGTGGCCAAGCGAGAGCCAAGAAATACATCAGCAGGCGTGTTCCTACCCTGCCCCCACCCGGATAGTGTGCTGACAGAGAGGAGGACGAGTCATCCCTCCAAATTAGCTCCCTCACACCCACCCACCCACAAGCTCACTCCACGGGGCTCCCTGCTGTGGGAAGAGGTGGCTGGTTCACTCCAGATCCCATCAATCATCATGTACATTCCTGTCCCGGTCAGGGAAATCACTGGAAAAATATGTGGGTGAAAAGCAAGCTGGGCTTTAAGCGTGGTGCTTGGTGACACCTGGAGATCCTAGGGAGCTCCCAGGACCTCAGAGGCCTCGTGGCACCTTATGGGATTTAGGTGTGAGATTTCCATGGAGAAGCTGTTTAACCCCTGGGCTGCATCCTTCCCCTTTCTCTGGAGCCCTAAATATAGTGACTGACTCAAGACTTACAGGAGCCTCCCCAACAACAAAAACTACCATAAAAGTGGGACATTTGGCTACAAGGCCCTGGCAGCCCCTAGTCTGTTTTTGACCCCAGGCTCTGCCACTTTGCTGATTCAACACCTGGGGCACAGCCCTAGTTAGGAGTGACCCAGAGGCAGCCCAAGGTTGCTGGTGACAAACTCACAGCACAGGGATTTCATCCATTCCCTGTCAGCACAGCCCTGATGGCATCAGCTCCTTACATGGAGATGTGGGGAGATGTGTGCCCCCTCTCTATCCCAGCCATCCCACAGCCCTTCCCAGAGATGCTCACCAGCTCTCCCTGCCCTCTGTCCCACTGCAGAGTGCACATCTGTTCATGCTCCCTTCAGAATGGGAAACCTGATGATTTTATCCCAATTGCTGCCTCCAGAGCTGACTAATGAGGACAGGGTCAGGCAGGGCTCTGGCAGAGCCAGTTCCATCCCTGAGTTCCCAGGGTGGGAGCCTGCGGGAACTTGTGTATTCCCCAAAGCACCTCTGTTTTCATCTCGGAGACAAGCACATGCAGCATCAGCTTCTCTGCAGGAGAGCTCCTGGGAGCGCTCAGAGCACAGATACCTCCACAAATTAAGCTAAAACCTTCCAGCAGCTTCTCTAAAATCCAAGTCTGGTCCAGTCTGGCCTCCAAGAGACCCAGAGTGGGTGACATTTTAGGTGGGTGAGACCCTGGAAGATCTGTCACAATAATTTCCAAAGGGATTTTAGAGATACGTCTCAGTGTTACAGCTTGGCTGGCCTTTTCCAAAAAAGCAGATGAGAACATCTGTTTGTTGGTAAGAGTGGTCAAGGTTTCTGAAAAATAAATAAAACTCAACTCTCCTCTGCATCAGTGCTCGGGGGGAGTCAGTGATCACAAGAAACCACAATTAAATCCTTCTCCAATCCAAAACCAGGATGGAGCAGGAATAACTCATCACCTCAGGCTCCTTGGGAAGGCAGCATGAGTGGAAAAGGGCTGTAGTGGGAGCTGAAGGAGCACAAATATGGGCACTGTCCCTTTAAAAACGGGGGGGGGGGGGGGGTGTGTGGGGGGTGCAGTATCAGAGACCTCCCCACCCCAGGGAAATTAAACAAACCCACAGAAAAAAACCCCTCATTTGCTAAATTAAGACAATGTGGTCCAGATGTTGGAGGCA
This sequence comes from Aleadryas rufinucha, assembly GCA_013397815.1. Taxonomy (NCBI): domain Eukaryota; kingdom Metazoa; phylum Chordata; class Aves; order Passeriformes; genus Aleadryas; species Aleadryas rufinucha. Next base: position 126,680 of record VZTH01006150.1, read on the forward strand.
GAGTTGCTGAGCAGAGCGCACAGCCCCGCTCTCCAGGGGCCAGCTCTGGCAGCAGGACGGCTCCCTCGCTCTTGTCGTGTCTGCCCGGGAGCACAGATCGGTGCAGCACTGGAAATATTTCCTTTTTTGGAAACCTTTGCTGATCTGGAGGAAAAAAACCCATCACGGCTCCCACTGCAGTGTCAAGTCACCAGCGCAGCCCAGGATCAGTGGCTGGGAAGGAGGAGCCCAGCCCAGTCACCATTCCCCCTCGGAGGGGGATGGAGAGGAAAGCCAGGCCCCTTATCAAGCTGCACGTTTCAGCCACTCCTTGCAGGAGATAAGACGGGTACAAACATCTTTCTTCACACCACATGCCAAGAGTCAGATCTGACAGGCACAGCAAGCCAGAGGCCTCCCCTCTGGATATGCATTGATCCCAAAGCATCAGACCATGCTGGAATGATCCAACAGCGTTTTCCAGCTTGGATCACTCTTCCCAGGTCTTTTCCAAGTCCCAGTGGGCACTATGGGCACAGTTGCAGCTGACAGAAGTGGGACTTCAAGGATAGAGAAGGAGAAAGCAAGGAAAGCCTTGAAGAAGGTTTCATCACCTCTCCCCATCCCAGCTTCACCTCCCTTGGCTCTGCCCTGGGGCTCCTCTCCCATCCCCTTGGGAAACTCCCTCCTCTAAACCAATGGATTAAGCCCCAGGGCAGCATTTTGGGAGGGGAACGTGGCAGATCTGCTTAATCTCACCTACCCAAACAGGGTGATTTGAGAGCCACAGCTCAGCACTCACATCCGCTTTAGCTCAGTAACCAAAACCAGGCACCTTGTCTTCTTCTCCCCTTATTTCTAATGAATAAAGTCTTTTAAGTCCAGGCCTTAACTTCTAATGAATATTTTCAGTTCCTCCTTCCAGGCCTTCCAGGCCCCCTTCCCTTTTCAGCCCTTCCAGGAATTAGGCTCATTCAGCCAGAGCTTTACAACAGGTTTCCAAGAAGCAAACCAAAAGTAAACTAAGTTTTAAAATGTAGATTATTGGAAAGGTAAAGGAATTCCTAGTGGAAACACCACCATTTCTCAGCCAGCTCAATGTAACTCCCACCAACACACCCAGATAAGGGGCATATTTTCGGAGCAGGGCAGAAGCAGTGCCCACTGACCAAATGCCTTGAGCCAAGGTCTGAGCCACATGCCACCAAGGAATGTTTAGGTACGGTGGGAACAGACGGAGACTGAGCTTGTGGCTGCAACCTGGACTCATCCCAAAGGTTCTTCCCTTCCTTTACATCCCCTGCCCTTCTCAGGGATGTACTTCAGCCCTGCTCAGCCCCCAGCTCTTACCTCAGCAGAGCACCAGGCGCAGAGGGGACTGACAGCCAGGCACTGCTTGCAGGAGTTCACTCCACGGGTGGTGCAGATATTGCCCCCTGAAACAGCAAAACAGAGCAATTACAGCTCACAGAACCCAAACTCATATGTGTGCTCAGCCACCAGCTTCCTGAGCAGCCAGAGCCCCACCAGGGCCTTTCTCTATCCCCTTTGCCACCCGCAAGCCCTGGATGTTGCCTCCTTGCTCTCCCCAGCCTGGTATGAGCTGGGCTTCATCCTGCCCAAGGCTGAGCATCGTTCCCTACCTGCCAGCTCCTCAAAGGGTCCTCTCACCCCTGCAGCATTACATGGGTGTTGGAGTGAAGCCCCCACTGCTGGCAGGGACTTCCTCTACCCTTGTGCCTTCCTGCAGACACTTTGGGGCAGCAGGAGGGGAAGGGGTGAATTCCCAGGGGTGCAGGGTGGTACCCACAGCCCTGCCAGGAATCAGCTGCCTCTTCCCGCCATCCTGACCCAGGGTGGTAGGTGTCATCTTGTGCAGACACTAAACTCAGTGGCTTCAAATCCAGGAAAAGGAGGGGAGAGAAAGGACACAAGTCCAAAAATGTGCTGGTGGTGGTTGGCACCAATGTCCCAGGCAAAGGTCGGGCTCTGTCAGTGGCCGTGGGGACTCTGGGAGACACACACTGGCACCAGTCCTGAAGGTCAGAGGCCGGTGAGTCTGTGGGGAGGAATTAAAGGGCCACAAAATGCCTGTGGGGCCCAGGGGCAGGAGGAGCTCCTCTGGCACAGACCAGACTGGGTGGCCCTGTAGTTCCTGCTGCCAACGGCCGATGTGACAAGTGGCTGGGACATGGCTGCCGTGGTGCCACCCTTGGCTCTTCCTCCCTCCTGGGCACAAGCATCTCAGCAGTTTTAGGATTCCCCAGGCAGAGCAAACTGCAGCCAAGTGCCCACTTGGCTGGGACACACTGCAGCCCGGGGAGCCTGGGGGATGCCGGCAGGGAGCAGTGGGCACTAGGGCCTCCCCTCTGCCCTGTGTGCCCCCATCCCTGCCCAGGGTTGTCCCAGCATGTCCCACAACCACAGGAAATGCAACACGAAGCAGAAAGAGGAAATGGTGAAACAACATCATCAGATCTTTGAGCAGAACCACAACCACAGTACCGTGCACTCCTGCCTGCCGGCATGTAGCCAGGAAGTGTGAGTGTGCACAGGTGTTCACACCTGTGTGAGTGTATGTTTGCATGCATGTCTATTCGAGGGTGGTGTCACAGGCTGTGGCTGTCCCAAGGGCCAGTGGCTGCTTGGGATGTGCCCCAGGGTGTCCCCATCGCACCTCTGACACCTGCAGTTCCCATTTGTCCCAAACTAAACTAAAGGCTGAGCCCAAGTCCTATGCTTAGCACTAGCTTTAGGGTGGCACCCACACCCAGAGCTCTCATCGTACCCTGAAATACCTGGCTCTGTGTGAGGATGGAACAGATTTTAAATGTAACATTGCCCAAAAGAGTGACAGGTTGGTCTCCAGTGCTTCCTGCACCTCAGCAATGTGCCAGCAGCAATGCTGATCCTTGGGTGGACAGGGCTGGGAAGAGGGAAGGCAAAAGACTCTCTGAAAACAGCGATGACAACAACACCTCCCACGTCTCACACCGGCTCCTGCTGAGTCCATCAGCAGGACTGAGGGAGTGAAATCCCTCCTGATCTGCCAAATGCCAGTGGCCACAGCCAGGGCACGTGCCAGGGATTTGTGCTGTGCCGTGCAGCTGGGAGCCAGCTCAGCCCTCCAGGAAGCAGGGAGGCGCTGCCCAGACAGCCCTCAGGGATGGGGACAGCCCTGGCAGCTCCAGGTGCTCTGGATTAAATGCTCAGAGCTGCCAATCCCAGGGCCACTTGCCTGAACATGGAAACAGCTTCCAAATCTGCAGGTCCCTGGGGAGCCCTGGTGCTTTGATACCTGGACCAGGATGACGACCCCTCGCTCAGAGATGGGGAGAGGTGCCACATGCCAGGAGTTTCCCTGCTTTCCACTCTCACGTCCCTCATGTAGTGGCCGTGTCCAGCTGCTGGCTCATGGCTGTGGTGGCTCAGCTCTGCTCGGGCAGAGTTGTAGCACTGAGTGCCACCAGCAACACTCCTGGTCCAGGCTCCTGTTTAATGCCAGTGTGGAGTTTGTCCCCTCATGGTGAGTTTTAGCTGGTTTAGTCACCTGGCTCTGCCCCAGCACCCGCCTTGCTGGGAAGGGCAGAGCTGACAAGGGCTCCACGAGGGCTCTGGGACATGAGAAACACCAGTCCAAATCCTGCCTCAAACAGGTTTTCCCTGTGACTTGACCCAGTCCTGCAGCCACTCCCTGCCTCATTTTCCCCTGTGCAATGTTAACCCTGGTCTCAGTGACACCAGGTTCCACTGAAACTCCATGTGGAGGATTCCAGGGTCATGTCTGCCGGATGCCTCCTCATGCCATGAAATCTGAGCTTGGGGCTAAGGAGCCACAGGACTGTCCCTCTGAGCTCATCTGCTCCTCACCATTTGGTACAAATTACCTCCTGTCGATGTGCAGCCCCTGGACCCTGGTGGTTTCCTTTCCTCCCCTTCTGCTGCCACCCCAAAGCACAGGGATCCTTTATCTGGTGTCCCCCCTCTTCGCTGGGGATGTAAATCCAGTTTTCTGGTGGAATTTGGAATGAAGGCCACAGACCCAGGCAGAGCAGTGTCATGTCTGGGGAGCTGCACGTAAGCTCAGGTGGGGCTGCAGCTGGAAAGTCCCTGTGGGAGGGGTGCTGCCATTCCCAAGGCTGCTCTGGGGTCTGATGTCACATCATGGCACTGTGCCATTGCTGGTGGCTTTGCCTGGGGAGTCCCTGGAGGTCTGTATCTGCCCCCAGACTCACATAGCCCGGTGGTCCCCGTGGTGTCCATCACCCTATGACAAAGACACATTCCTGGAGATGGAGGGCCCTTCCCTTCTCTGGAACCAATCTCCAGCACTGTAAAGGGCCATTCTTGGCTGCATTTCTATGGGGCTGTATGGAGCAGGGCCTGGGCAGTTATGACCATCCAAATATGAGGCTGGTCCTGCTGTGAGCAGGCAACTGCACCCCCCCACCATGGGGAAATGTCCCTTTTTTGGCATTCCCAGCACTGACTGCATGGCTGGATGCAGGAGGGTTTTGTGGGAGCAGGGACCTTGCGAGGATGTTGGAACAAAAGCACAGATGGGGGGAAGTGGAGGATGTGGAGGAGGTGGAGGATGTGAAAGATGGGGAGGATGCTGCAGCTGGAGTCCCCTCAGGTTTTGGCCCTGTGAGTGCCTGACAGTCCTTCCCAGACTCGGACACTGCGTGGCTGTGAGCAGGTTAACGCAGTCCCAGTACAGCCTATACTAACAAATTCTGGGGTTTTTAAGTGACTTTTTTTTTCATCTTTGGAGCTTATTTTTCCAGCCATAAAAACTAATAAACCCAAGTACAAAACCTGCATTTTTAAACTATGATAGCAACTGCTCTCACACAATGAGCTGATCCTAAAGACTCCAGCTTTTGAAAAAAAGCAATCCTGAAATACAGGGAAATGGGAGATAAACTGCACAGAATGATGGGAACCACCCACCTGGGGCTGGGCAGTGCTGTGGCCCTGAGAGAGGTGAAAGCAGGGAATCCCAGACTGGTTTGGGTTGGAAGTGACCTTAAAGCCCACCCAGTGCCACCCCCTGCCATGGCAGGGACACCTCCTACTGTCCCAGGCTGCTCCAGGCCCCATCCAACCTGGGATTGAATTTAGGGAAGTGATGCACTTGAAACAGCCCAGATATCTGTGGCTCAGCATCACCCTGTCCTGACTGGAGAAAATTACTCAGTCCCAGTCTGCACTCGGAGTAACCTCTATGTGGTGCAGGAGGCAGCCACACACTTTGTTTTCCCCCTCTGCCAATTTGAGCAAGAATGAGCACAGAGAAAACCTGATAAAAACATTTGAGGAAGCTTGATAAAGGTACAAACCACATCCTCTTGAGCCTTTCTGCCTGACTCAGTGATAAGGATCTGGGCTTTCTTGGCTGATCCCCACCCTACCATTCTGGGGGTGTTTCTTCTCTCGAGCCTCTCCCTTCCTGCCAGCATCTTCCTGGGAATGGGATGCCCCAAACTGAGCACAGGCACCAGAGATATCACCTGCACAGCCCCAAACTGCAGCTCTATGAACTCAAACTCTTGCAGGGTTGTCTTGTACTGATGACAGCTCCATCCGGCAGCAGATCGGAGCCTCAGGCTGTTCCTGGGAATTCACCGAAGTCTGGAATTCTTTAGACAGAACAGTGTTGCCCCAAACCCCCCTGAGTCTGGCCTTGAAAACAATGTGACCAATTTATAAATCACCATTTTGCAGTTTCAAGGTTTACTTGGAGCCCCAGGAACACACCTGGGGAGGAGATAATGCTTTTCCAGGCTTTTCTGTACTTCTGACATTGGAAAACTTTTTAAAAGTACATTCTACATTTGTCCCAAGACTTTCTGATGCCAGAAATCAGTTTTCTTAAAGGAAAGCATCAAAATAACATGAGAAAAATAGCACAGGACAGCAATGCTGACATAAATCCCCCCCCCGCCCCCCCCCCTTAAAATGTACGAACACAGGGAGGGATTAGCTGACCTGTGATTTCTCCCAGTGAATTTTCTGTTTCTAAAGGATGGAGCCCAAGTCACACCCCAGCCTTTCCATTACAAACCAGTACCCAGAGCCAAACACAGAGTAGGTAGAAGATACAAACTCACCACACTCAGTAAGAATAACCCACCAAAGTATGTCTTGACCCTATAACATCCTTGAGAACTTCCTGGCCCTGATCCAGCCGAAGCCCAACCGCCCTGAGCTGCGCTTCGTATGTGGGAACACGCTGCAGCTCAGGCTGCCAACTCCCCCTCCGAGTGATTTTCCCATGAAATCACAGACCCAGCTAATGCAGAAGGTCCTGGGATTTGTAGAAATAACAGGCAACATCTTCACTAAATGGCTTTAAGCAGTGACAGAAGCGACGGAGTAAACCTACCCCAGCTGCCAGAAGTGCAGAGCAGGAGGATCCCAAGTGTCATGGAGAGTTGTCCCATCTTCTCCGAACCCCAGGCTGGGGGGACTGCTTGGACCAGCCTCACCACGAGTGATGGGCAGCGGCTCTGGGATAGCTGGAGGTTTTTAGCGGCTGAGGAGATGAATCATGGGGCTGGGTGAATGACACACATGGCGAGTGGGGCGGCCGGAGGAAACTCTGCTGCCTCGTCACTCCACAGTCCGGAGTGTCCCCGCCCGCTCTGCCGCAAGCTCCTTATGAGGTTTTCACTCTCCTGGCTTAAACAAGGACCTAATAAAACCTGGCAGAGAGTCCTCGGCACTGGTGACCTGCAGCCCCGGGGCTCGTAACAGGCTCTTTCCCATAGGCTCTTCCGCCTGGCTTTAATTCCTTACAAAATCTTGCTCACTCTTTCCTGTTATTAACTCTTGAAAGGCAGATAGTTTTAAATCCTGTCTGAGCTGCTGGAGTTCAAGGATTTGAGGAGAAACAGAGCAAATACACACTAATATGAAAGTGTGGGTTCTCAGCTCCCTCACCAGAGAGGGAATACCCCTGCTGAAGCAGAGCTGGGAGCTGAGGGAGACCCAGCCAGGAACTGGACCTGGTGGAACCAGCAGTTTGGGTATAAACCTGGACATCTCAAAGGGAGGGAAGCTCAGCTTGGGGTCACATAATTTGGACCTGATTTTCTTCTCACTTGTATTGTTTTTTCCCCTCTGTGTCCTCAGGAACTGATCCTGTGCTGAGCAAGTACAGGGACTGGGATCTGCATAGGGATTGTGCCCACTGAAACATCAGAACTGCCTGTGGGTGTCTCTCAAAGGGGTTTTATAAACCTCTTGTTCCTCTGCAATACCAGGGTCCTAGTCAGAGCTGTGGAAACTGAGGCACTTGGAATACACCTCAGGAGCAAAAGGGAGAGAAGGGCTGGAGCGATTTCCCTGGGATGCTCTCTCCCACCGGGTCACAGGGGTTGGGGACAGTAATGACACAACCCTGGGTCAAGACAACCCAGCACTCAGAAATACCAAGCGGTGGAATACAAGTTTTTGTGGATGCCAAGAGCTGCAACCACATCTTAGAGGTGATGGAGGTTACAGACTATGTGCACAGAGCTGTACAAGAGCCACAGCCCCATGGGGTTGGGAGATGGAGATAACAGCACTTGTCCCAGAGCTGGCAGCCGTCCACAAAGCGTGACAGTTTTTGTGAGGATGTTGTAGAGATATGGACTCTGCCTCATGACCTGGGGACTTTCCTTGGCTTTAAAAGAAGTTTTGGTGCCTCTTTGCTTCCCCATATAGCCCCATCAACCTTGGGGATGCTTGTCTCCTCCTCAGTGAGGATCACTGTCTGCCTGGGATCCAATTCCCTCCCCAGGGCTTGTTAATGAGGATTTGGCAAAGGGGAGTAGGAGAAGCCTATCAACCCTCATGCAGTATCAAAAAGGGCTGTACCTTGGCTGAGACATCAATACAAACCCCAAACCTGTTTTTGGGCAGCTCCAGTCTTGCCCTGCTTCAGATCCCAGAGCTATGTCTCACTGTAAACCCCATTAGCCAGTTTTAGGGTATCCAAATTCCTTATTTTCCTTCCTGGACCTGCTGCCTACATGGCCTTTCCCGTCATGTAGGGCTTTCTGCCCACACGGTTGCCTGTCCCCATGTGCTGCGCTGTGTCGTCCTGTGACCATGTCTGAGTGTTTCATGGAAAGGAAGATTAGTCTTAACTGTCTAGAGAGGACTATGGGACCCTGTTTGGCTCTGCACACCCCCAGTCCCAACCTGCCATTCATCTCCCAGGCCCTCTTCACCAGGGACTCATCCTGCCTAGGTCCTGGCTGCCCAAACTGGCAAATACTGCTGCTCCCAAAGGACATGTAGCTGCATGTGTCCTGGAACCCCCTGCCCAGCATGGGCTGTGATACTCCCAGCATGGTGCAAAAACTCTAAAGAAAAAGGAAAAAGTCACAAAATGAAGTATTTGACCTGCCTTCACCTTCCTGGGCTGATCCTACCTGAGGACAAGGATGGCATGAACTTAATCCAACATGTTTGGGTGGAATTTCCCTGCAAACCACAAGAAGGTGCTGCTTGTCCTGAAAACACTGCCAGGATGTGAACGTCCCATCCCTGGGGGTGTTCAAGGCCAGTCTGGACAGGCCTAGCAGAAGGTGTCCTTGCCCATGACAGGGGGTTAGAATGACACGAGGTCTCTTTCAGCCAAAACCATTCCAAGATTCCACAATGTTACCTCCAGGCACTGCATAATGGGCAGTGGGATGCTCCAGATTTTGGGGTCCCTGGTGGGATGAAGGCAGGAGCCAGCAGGGGAGTGTTTGGGAACCCTGGCTGCCCCATCACCACAAGCTGTGGCCCGGAGCGATGGATGCAGCTCAAATCCATGCTGGGGTGTGCTGGGAGAGGAGATGCTGGAGCTGGAGCCACCAGAGGGAGCAGAAACTCCTTCAGTCTGGGAGCATGCAGGGAGAGGATCTGCCACCCAGGGTTGGGGCACTGGGGATGCTCTGATCTCCCGTAGGATTTTTCATGGCCCTCAGGTTAAACACAAGCAGATGCTCGTTGGATCAGGGTTTTCTCCTCCTTCCTGCACAACTTCTGCTGCAACTGCCCCAGCAGAGTGGGCAGCAACACAAAGAGAAATGCCAAGTGCAGAACAAGGAGGAAAATGCAACAAGTAAACCCTGAACTGAACAGTTCTGAGCCCCTAAAGTCACAGCAGCAGAGCAGAGGCACAGGTCCCAGCTGCCCAAAAGAAAGATCACTTGACACTGTCCCTACCAAGCTGCCCTCCACCCTCAGCCAGCCACACACTCCTGCCTTTGGCTACAACACATCAATCCTCATTTTTGTTTTATTAAAATGCCCTTGAGGGCTGGGCAAAGGAAACAAACCAATATGTACATGGATAAACCAGGACAAGGTCCTCACACTGTGCTTTGGGGGGATCTGCTACTCTGGGCCATCCAGACAGCGATTGGTGGTGGTGCAGATTGCATCAATTTCCAGGCAAATGCCAATGGGCAAAGCCAGGAAGCTGGGACATGGCAGTCCCATGAGTAGGAGCAGGAGTAAGCCTGATAAGCTGGACAGCCTGACTCCTGCTGTCACTCTGGGAGCTTATGCAGACACAGAGAGGGGAGTGATGGTGAAACTTCCCCTGGGATTGCCTTGGTGGGGCTGAGGGGCCCGTGATGCTCCAGCCCTGGATGCTGCGGTGATGCTGCTGTGGGACCCAGAGCTGGGGACAGGGCAGAGATCAGTGCTGCAGAGCTCCCCTCTGGAGGGGCTAAAGAAGTGGGAAGGGGAGGAGAGGGAGACCATGTGCCCTGAGGAAGAAGCCCCCAGCCAGAGGAACAGGATGCAGAGAGGGGCTGGATCCAGCTCTTCTCCGGAGGCACAGGACACCAAGCAGAGCTGGGGGTGGACTGGCTGGATTGGGCCACGCTGCTCAGAGAAGGAGTGGGTGGCACGGAGCAGCAAGCAGAGATCAGTGACAGCAGCGCTGACCTGAGGCTTACAGGAGCCTTCGGGGGAACAGGAACCTGCCAGCAGTCCAGGATTGACACTGACCATGCAGGATGCTTTTGGGAGCAGGTGGGAGGGCTGGAGGGAGGGATGAGTTAGGTACCACTCTGCAGGGCCTTAGGGGTCAGCTCCCACCTGGGGGGGTGGCACAGGGGTGGGGTGGGCACCTGTGGCAGGGCAGAGATGGGGTGCACAGTGTGGAGAAGGGATGGGCAGCAGGATGAACGAGGAGGAGGAGGAAGGCGGGCCTGGGGGGAGGCTGGAAGGGGGTGGAGTTGCTGTTTTTTCTTTGAACACGGTGAAGACTTTTAGCTTGTAACTTGCATTTGTGGAGCTCCCAGCCGGCAGACACCAGCTCTCCCTCCAGCGGGAGAACCTCCGGGATCTGGTAGCACCGCTCTGCTGCTTCAGGGGCAGGTTGGGAGAGCAGGGGGCATGGGGTGATTCCTGGCTGCCGTCCTCTCCCCCAAGTCCCTTTCTCTCTCTCCTTTTGCTTGTTTGGGGGCTTGTGCTAACGCTCTGCCAGGAGGGATCTGGGATCCAGCCATCCCTTGGCTGCACGGACTGGCTTCCCACCTGCTCACAGCCTCGAGGAAGTTCCCTATCCATCCCAGGAGCTGAGAGAGGAAAGGCAGGAGGTGGCTTGGAGCTGGTGAACCCTGACCTGTGAAGGGCGGACAGGGGGACAAGAAGCTTTCCTGTTACCTTTCCCGAAGATTTGGGGTCACACATAGACCATGAATGGATCCTTTTTCAACCAGACTCTCCTGGAGCAGGGGGCTGACCCCAACAGGACCCAGGGCTTGGGGATGCTCATGGCCTGCTGCAATGGGACCAGCACGGTGCTGGCGACTGATGGCGGCTCCTTGGTGCTGGCACCTGACGAGAGGAGCCTTTTCATCACACGGGTGGTGCAGATTGCTGTCCTCTGCGTCCTCTCCTTGACTGTGATGTTTGGCATCTTCTTTTTGGGCTGCAACTTGCTCATCAAGTCAGAGAGCATGATTAACTTTCTGGTGAAGGACCGAAGACCTTCCAAGGACGTGGGCACTGCAATCATGGGACTTTACTGAAGCCACCGGGCTCTTGTAGGCAAGTGAACTGTCTGGACCTGGTGTTGAGATGCACATTCCCATGTGTTTGGGGCAACTGGAGGGAGTGGGGGGGGGAGGGGAGAGGGGTCTTTTAGCCTGTCTGTGTCCATGGGAAAGCAAACCTGCTCTTCCCAGTCAACAAACTGTAGTGATGAATGGGGAAACCACCCCAGAGCTGTGTGAAGCACAATAAACGACCAGCATCGCGTTGCATGCAGAAATGGCTTAAGTTTTGCATGAAACTTGCAGAAACAGTGATAATGTGGAGATCTGGTCTCTTTACTCTGTTACCTTGGATACTGCTACCTGGGATTTAGGGCTAAAAAAAAAAAAAAGGTCATTACAAAAATAAAACAAAAGAACAGACTAAAGGGAGAGCAAAATGCAGGGCACAGACCTCGCCTTTGAGAGGGACAGGGGAAGGGAAGCATCGTGTGGGTCTTCATAAAACAAAGTTTGCATGCTACAAAATATGTCAGTCTGTTGTGTTTTGGACCTCGAGCATGCATCTTCTGGTAGTTTTGTAACAGGGAAAGCATGTTCTTCCTTATTTTCCTGAGCTATCCTGTTAAATAAACTGGTACTTTCTTCTTTCACACTATGCTGGAGAAAGAAAAGGACCCAGATAAATATAAACCCCTCCCCACCCCTAAAAGAAAAACATGCTTGTTTTTGTACACCAGCCTCTTTTTCCAAGTGCTACATTGTTACAGTCCTTGAGATTTTGTAATTTTTGAAACCTGGTGAACATTCAGGAAAAAAACAACCTGTTTTAACAGAATTTTGTGTTGTCGTTATTCTTTCTGTGTTTGTGTGTGTAGTTCAGGAATTTCAATTCTAGTTCCAGGTATAATCATCTCACCTTGAAGTGAAGTGTAATTAGAGGTATTTCTTTAAAGCAGAAACCACCATCATTTTTCACAGGCAAGTATCACTTTCCACTAGCAAATAAATTCATCAAGAACTGTGTATTCCAGGCTTGTGTTAAAATCTGCACAGTGCTGAAAGAGAGACTCATAAAGATGCTCTGAGTGCCTCTTGCAAAGCAAGATTTCAGCCTTTGAGTTAAATCCTCCAGCTCCTCTGATCCTGATGAGCTGTCAAAGCTGAATTATGTGAGAGGAGGAAGACTCCTGACCTTTGTTCTGTGATGGAATTACAGCTCTTGCTGTGGGTGTGAGGTAGAAATAATTTGTGCTTTGTTGCACCAACAATATTACTGCAGGGTTCACTTCTGTAGTGGGAAAGCAATCCTGGATACTGGAGGAGCTGATGAACTGAGCTACTTGATGTAAATCTAGAGGAACAGATCTTTGCCTTTCCCAGAGGGAAAAATGTGATTAGAGAATGTTTTGTAATTAATCACTATTTGCTGAGCACCTTCTCCAGGTTGCCACATGATGCAGAGCAGGACCAGTGTAGTGCTGTCTCTGGTTGCTCCCGCTGACCTGTTGCCTTGTGTCAGCCTTAGAAGCACACTGACAACATGGCAGCAGGGCCAGAGTTTGGGATTCAAAACTCTGAAATGTCCTGTTGGTGCCAGTGGAACTGCTGAACAGGCAACTCTGGTTTTTATGAGCAGTTGCAGGTCTGCAGACCTGACCCACCTTCTCAGTGCAGAGGGTTTGCTGCTCTGCTGCCACATGTAAAGTGGCCTCACACAGCAGCCTGGAAGGGTATTTTGGTCCCTGCTGCTGCAAGGGGTGTTGTGGCCATTGATCTCCTGGAACAGATTGCTCAGAGAACTGGCACAGGGCGCCCAGAGAAGCTGTGGGTGCCCCTGGATCACTGGAAGTGTCCAAGACCAGGCTGGACGGGGCTTGGAGCACCCTGGGATAGTGGAAAGTGTCCCTGCCCATGGCAGGGGTGGTACTGGATGAGCTTTAAGGTCCCCTACAAACCATTTTGGGATTCCATGATTCCTTGGTCTCTTTGCATATGAGTGCAAATCACCTCCACTGCGGGAGCACAGCCTGGTCAGACATGAGGGTGAGACATGAAAAACTCCAAAGCAGACAATGACCCAGCTCTGCAAACACTTGGGCTGTACTCGTGTTTGTAACCTAAAGGTGTATCTGCATCTCCAGGCTGCTGTGCTGTGCTGTCACAGGATAACCCAGATGCACTCACTGAACGCCCATCCCATCCTGCTTTCAGCTGCCATTTGGTCCCTCTTGCCAGTCCATCCACCAGCTGTGGCCCCAGTGCAAAGGACAACTCAGAGGTGATGGAAGAAACCTTCCAATGTTAGCAAGGAGAGCAAGGCTCAGGGAAATCTGCTAATGCAGTTAAAGGGTCAAATTTACCTTTGCCCTGCAGCAATACCATGAGTGATGCAGCTGGTCACACATCTCAGCTGTCCCCACCTCTGCCAGGGCTGTGACAACTGGTGTGTGTGTTGAGGGTCCTGCTATGTGTCCTTAGAGGCCACATCCAGGAATGGGGCATGGGGGTCTTCATCCCTTTTGTGCTGTGGAGTGTTCCAGAGGTAAGGAGAAACATCATCCGCAGAAGGCTCATGTACACGTGAGCTGGAGGAGCAATGAAACACTCCAGAAAGCAGAGCTGGGCACCTGCTGAGGCAGGTGGAGCTTGCTCAGGACTCAGCTGGGAGAGGGAACATTTTCCACATAGGTCCTTGGGGCAAGAGCCCAACTTTACATTGGCTTGTATGTCCTCTGGTCGTGCTGTGGCTCTTTCCTGGCATCAGGGATGTGTCTGCATTACCAGGCTGTGTGGACCAAGAGGAGGACGCTCAGAGGAAGCAGTTGGCGGCACCATCCACATTTACCATATTACAGCACATGTCTCCGTATGCTTCTGCCTTCCTTATGCTGGGGTTAAGACACTTACACATGTCCTCATATCATTAGATTCCTAATAAAAGACTGGTTACCCCACTGAGGAGGAATTATTTGTGGAAAAGGAGGCTGGCACCATGAAGGAACCCCTTGGATCAGAGCTTATGGGTCTAAAGACCATCTTGAGGTGAAGTCATGGTTGCTTAAGGGAAGGTACTGAGGGCACCATGGTGCTCCCCAGATCTCAGGGGAAGAGTTGTGATTTCAGATTCTGAAAATGCAGCTGTCTTGCCCCAGAGACATGAGTTCTGCAGCTGGAGGATGAGGTTGTTACTGAAGGGCTTGTTGAAGAAAGCAGACCATAACGGCTCTTTTCTGCTGCTTTTCCCCATAAACTGTGGTTTTTCATCTCACGCCTACTCATTTAGCATAAGCTCACAAGTGGGTATCAGCTCCCAAGAAAATTCAAACAGTTTTTTTTAATATCTTATTTATTACTATATTTTAAATTTTTTTTAAATTGTTGCTTGTAGCATGATAACTTCCAGAGTGCCACTGGGGTGCCAGGGGCTGTTCAAGCATGACTGAGAGACACTGCTGGAGGGACAGGGAGGGAAGGGATGTGCTTAGATGGATCATCACATCAGTGGCAGACTGAGGACCAGCCATCGAGTCTCATCTAAAATCCCCTCCTAGCGCTGGAACACAAGATACCAGTGCAATCCTATGGGACTGGTTACACCGGTGTGAGTCACTGGTCCATCTAGTCTGCATCCCTTCTGTGAAAACAACCATGATTTTAGGCAGTACATGGTCTTGGGGGTCTTTCCCAACCTTAATGGTTCTATGACTTTATGACTCTGTGGTCAAGATGTCCTGCCCACCAAGAGCAACCTGCCCTGGAACTTCACCATCCTCCTCCAGGCACAACTCCCTGTCTCTGGGCTGGTCCCCACTTGCTGTGATTCTGCTCCGGCTGGAATTTCTTCTTTCTAGACAGGCAGCAGGGAAACAGCAGAGAAAGGCAAGTGAGAGCATTTACCCCTGCTGAACAGCCTGCAAAGGGAAATCCTCTGCTTATGGAATCACTGGTTGTACAATTGAAATAAAACAGAAAATAAAGAGGTGGCTTGACCCATCTGGGAAACGCTGGTCATACAGATGTCCCTGTGGTGGGGAAAACACCAGTCCCAGATGATACCCACCTCTTTCCCCTGCCTTGGCAGTCTGGACTGAGAGAATGGGAGAGTTAAACATGATGAGACAAACATTGTGGGGGGAAGAAGGATTCCAACCTGAGCTTGGCACCAGATGTACCGGAGCACCTGCATCAAACATACACAGTATTTAATAATTCCTGAGAATCGCCATGGTAATAAAGCACAGAGTCAGGTTGTTATGGTAACAGGAGTTTTTTTAGGCAGGGAGGCATTACTTAGGTTGTAACCTCAATCCAGACTGAACACATTTCTGAGAGCCCAGAAAATAAAAGAGAAGTAAAATGAAATCAAATTAGATAAGTAGCAGTTTCCTGTCTCTTGTCTGGCAGTCCTGGGTTTGTTCTGTAGAGAGGTGGAGGGAACCAGGTTGTTCCAGACATATGTTGCCCTGGAAAGCCTGAGGAATAGCTGGAGTGGATCTCTGGTGCTAGAGGGGATGAAGGGCTGAACCCCTCTCACGGGTGGATCTGGGATGATGCTCTGCCACCACCTTGGTTCTTTGGCCACATCTCTGGCCTACCTCCAGGTGTGTCCCCAGCTGGCTAAAGGGAAGGACACTCTTGTCTCTGCAGGTGTGCACAGACGAGGGAGCAGTGATGGATAATCCTTGATCCTAGCTGGGCCCACAGCAGGGTGCTGTAGTCCCACGTCCCAGCCTGCCCGCGTCGCAAGTGATGGATGTCCCAAAGATGGTCTCCAAGACAAGACAGGCTTTTGGGGGCTGGAAAGGGGTAACAGACCATTTTTCCTAAATCCCCATGACAGACCTAAGAAGAGAACACGTTTCCTGCGCTCTGGCAAGGTCTCCAGACTGCTGTGCTCCCCAAAGGGGCATCCATCAAGCAAGATGGAAATTTCCTGTGTCTTCCTCCTGCCCTCCCAGCCATGGGCAAAAAGGCACTTCCACCTCCTCTCCCAAGCCATCTCCTCCAGCAAGTGTATGAGGTCTGTCCAGCTGATGCTCATATATAATTTTAATTCAATGCTGGTTAAAGCAGCAGCTTTGTGAGCCTGTTTTCTCTGGAGGAAGCTGAGGCGGTGCATGTTGGGTTCATGTAGCGAAGACAAGGCTTGAAATCTGCAGTGCCATTACTCAGGAACATTGCTCCATAAATCCACTCCCCTCAGCATGGGTCTCTCGTATTGGCTGTGCAAGAGTCATTAGCCTCCAGATAAAGCCTCTGTAGTCCATTAGCTCTTCCAGAGAGGGACGAGTTGATGCCATCAGAGTCAGGGACTCAAGGGAGATTGAAGCCAAACAATGACAGAGTTCAGAGCCAACTTGCCTCGTTGGAGACTTTGCCTGCCGGTTTCTGTGTTTGAAAGGGAAATGTTTCCCTGTTTCTGTGTCTTCCAGCTGCTTTGCTGCTGAGGCTGCTAATGGCATTTTGGTGTGGAATTCCTCAGACTGCCTGCCCTGCCCTGGCCCCATCCTTCAGCCTGACTGGAGCCTGGCACTGGGCTTGCTCTCTACTCAGGTGTGCAGAGCACCTGGTACCCACCAAAAACCTGGGGCAAAGAAAGCTGCTCACTTCCAAATAAATTTGATTTGTCCCTCTTCTCTTTGCCAAACCAGAGCTGTTTTGGGATTGTGTGAGTATTTAAAGCCATCCTTGGAATAAAACGGATCTTACAACCCCATCTGTGCCAGGGAGATGGAGAACACCAGGAACATTTCTGGACACGGGAACTTGACCGGTGATACTGTTTATGTGTGAGAATGGTTCTGGTGTGGTTCAGACCTGTGCTGACAACCTGACCTGAACAGTGGGCAGTGGCAAAATGACAGAGGTAAAAGACCACAGAGGACTTGGGGACGTTGCTCTGGGCTTTGCTGTCTGTGCACAGGGAGTGTCTCATTAGATTTTGCAAGTGTAGATGCCTTTAAAGCAGTTGTTTGGCTTCTTGAATCCAACTCAGTGTTTTAAAGTATGAATGAAGGATTGGAAACCTCATTTAATTTTAGTCCAGAGAATATGTCTTTGTAAAACAGTGAACACAGTGAACAAAACCTCAACAGCCTTGACAACTGCTTGGTCCAGGGTGTTGGATACACCTTTTGCTTCACACCAGCTCTCCCATTAAGATGACTTAGCCAAGCATTTCCCCTTCAGTCCGGCCAAATTTGTGCTCCTCTGGTTTTAGAGACAATTTCTTGGACTTGTTTGTTCCATGAGCATGTGGTTATGGAAACTTGAGTTAAGAGAAAATCAGAACATTGCCAGCAGTGAGTATGGTTTGGCAAATCCCTGAAACTGTCACTGTCAACGTGCTGGGAAGCGGTGGAGGCGCTGGCAACACTCAGAAACATAAACATGCATCTAAAGTGACTGTCTCCAATCTGAAAGATGCTGCATGTATTTCAGGTTGTAAGCAAAACACAAGTCTTGCTTCAGAGAGGCCTTTGCAGCTCTCTTCCCTGCCAGAAGCTCATTGGTGGGGATGACATTTTCATAGTGTTAATCTAAGGCAGGTTAATCAACAACAAAGCAAAAATGTCTTTCTGAGAGATGGGTCTGTGTGGCAATCTTGGCTGTAGGTCACAGGTGCCTTCAAGGTGAAGGCAGCAGTTTTGTCACTCTTTGTCAGCCCATGGCATTCAGCTCTCTGCTCGGGTGCAGTCAGGGACCAGCTATTAAATCAAATTAATATCCTCTTTTGAATTAGTAAGACCTGCCTGAACATGTCTTCTCAGAGGAATGGGGCTCTCCTGTCCCAGTGACAGCCTTTGAAGACACCACCTCTGCAGCTGGATTTACTCTCCTAGCAGGGAGCTGTGAGACCAGAGGACTCAGAACCAGAATCCCTTGTTGGATCTGCCTTTTCCTTCTATGTGGGCTCACTGGCAGTTTATGAATTTCAGCAGCACCAGCTGTGCCAGCTGACATGTGCTTTCAGTGAACACCACTACTTCCGGTTTTTGGAGTGACTCTAGAAGGAAAGGAGATGAGATCCAGCCTTCCTGTGATGTCCCACTTCTTCTGAAAGGATCCAATACTGCGAGGACATGAGTTACCACCTCCATCTAACTGTGGGTGTGACACTGGAAATGGGTGGGCAAGACAATAATCAAGAAAAGGAGAAGAAAAATAAACAAGGAGAAACACCTACCCCTGTGGCATGAGGCAACTAGAATGGTATTTCTGGAAAAGACGTTGGAATTGCAGAGTCAAACAACTCTGGTTCTCCATGAAAGAGCCAGTTTTGTTGCCTTGGTGTGTGTTGGTTTTGGAGGCTAGTACATGTGGGTGTGAGGGTGGACGCAGGTGCTTGTGCATCTTCCAGGAAAACAAGGTGTGCATGAAGCAAGCCCAGGGCACTGTTCCCTTTCCATGGCAGCTGCCTGGCTGGTGCTGGATGCTGGCTCTCTGCCCTGGCATGGCTCGAGCTGTCACACATGCAGGGTTAAATCCGGAGTCATCCTTTCTGGCAAGCCCCACAAGTGTTCCCATCTTACAGGTTTCCAGGCAGCTGTGAGTGCTCCCCTCTTGCCTGCATCCCCAAATGCAGGTTTAATAGGACAAGACAGATGAAGAAGCAGTCAAAATGTAATTAGACTTTAATTAGCTAAGTTCTTTCTCTCAGATAATTGAAAATCGGACTAATTGGTTGCAATGAATTCCCAGACCAGCCATCCATCCAGCTTGGTGTGTGCTCTGCCAGCTGCCACAAGGACCAGCCTGGGAGCAGAGCGCTGCTCCCCACTGCTCTGCCATGCTCTGCAGGGCCCAGCTCCTCAGCTCCAGAGAGGTGTTAAAGCCCCTAAACCCCCCAGGCTGCAGCCACGGAGGTTACTGACCCATGGACACAGCAAGGCTCA
>VZTH01006150.1:149453-173977 GCA_013397815.1 Aleadryas rufinucha
CCCAGGAGGGGCTGAGGGAGCTGGGAAAGGGGCTCAGCCTGGAGAAAAGGAGGCTCAGGGGGGACCTTGTGGCTCTGCACAACTCCCTGACAGGAGGGGGCAGCCGGGGGGGGTCGGGCTCTGCTCCCAGGGAACAGGGACAGGAGGAAACAGCCTTCAAGGGAGGTTTAGGTTGGACATTAGGAAGAATTTCCTCATGGAAAGGGTGGTCAGGCCTTGGCAGGGGCTGCCCAGGGAGGTTTGGAGTGCCCATCCCTGGAGGTGTCCCAGGAAGGTCTAGACATGGCACTCAGTGCTCTGGGCTTGGTAACAAGGTGGAGATTGGGCACAGGTTGGACTCAATGACTTTGGAGGTCTCTTCCAACCTGGATGAGTCTGTGATTCTTTGAAACCCAACTCCTTCTCCTTGGCTCAGCAAAGGCTGATGGGAAAGAGAAGTTAGTAAGAACCTCATCTGCATAGGAATTTCCACAGGCACAGTCATTTTAAGTGGCTCAGGCTCTGCCTGCAGGTGCCTTATTTCAGGGCTTTGGGATGACTAATGGCTCCAATTATTTTCTGCCAAGTATTTACTGAGTTACTCTTTAACAGACAGGAGGGAACAACACCTGCCACCAAGACACAAAGAAACCCAGCTGGCCACTGGATGCAGTGGGCCAAAGGCCCTCTTGTAGCTCCCTCCTCATGTGAGGGGGTTGTGAGATGAAGAAGTAGAAGAGCAGTGATACCAAAGCTCAGCCTCAGCACTGCCCTCCACGTTATGATGGGAATGACCAGCTGAGCCCCACAGTTATGGACATTTCTGGAGGAGGGGATAGTTTAGGACTGGGCTTTCATCTGCTAAAGCTCATGTCATGAACATCTTAGAGTATCCCCAGCTTCCTGCATCCTTGCTTCCATGCTGGCAATCCCACACAAAGGGGAGCAATGCTGTGACCCAGATTAGGGAACCTGGAAAGAAACCCAACATAGTAAACTAACACTAAACATCATTTCCATGTTGGTTGGATCATTCCCTGGTTCACCAAGCAGCCCCCAGGCATCACTACTGGCACAAGGAACAGGAACCTCTGGCTGCTTAGGAATTTGCCACATGCACAGTTAATTTAAATGTCTCAGGCCTCCTACCTGCTGTAGGGAAGAGGAAGGAAAGACTACAACCTTGTGAAAAGTATTTCTCAAGCTCCCCAAAAAGCAGCTTTAGAAGAGTTCTCCTTGAGGCTGGATCCACTAAAACCCCAGCACCATTCCTGTGCCTAGCTCGCTGTTCCCCACCCACAATTCATGGAGCTGATGACCATGGCAGGTTTTCACAGCTCTGCCTTTGCTCCTAGTGAACCCCATTCCAGGGCTAATTCAGGGCCATTTCTGGGATATTTCTCTGTTTTTCTGGGCTCCTTTCAAACTCTCATCCTGTCTCTCATCTTGTCTTGCATTTCTCACACCTCTCCTCCAAGTGTGGGGAGTGTGCAAACATATTACACATCCTGGAGCAGATGAACCCCTTGTGGTCCCTCCCAACCTTACACAGTCTGTGATTTTGTGATTCTGGTCTCCTTTGCCCAAACCATCAAACAGTCCTTGTACAGAAGCCCTTTGAATTCTGGCAGCTTCTCCCTCACTTTTCTTTTCTGGGTGTGATGAGGTACTTTTGGGAAGCACAGGCAGCATGGCACAAATCTGCCACCTTCAAGTCAAAAATGCATTGCCCATTGGCTCTGGGAAGTCTCACTCCCACTTTGAATTTGGATGACAATGCAGAGATGGTGGGAGGATGTAGCATTGGTTTCCTGCTGGTGGGTTATTTTGGAGCTTGGGAAATAAACAGAAAGAGACAAAACATTAAATTCTCGTGATAAAACTTGCCTTGCTTTGCCTTAGTCCAGCTGCCTACATGGTGTTGCCATTTTCTCAGGCTTTTTCTCCCTTCTTTTAGTCCCCATTTATTGCAATATGACAAAAAACCCCCCTTTCTATTACAGAATTGGCCCTTGTCACTTTGTCTGTCAAAATGCTCTTCTTCCCCCAGCCTCATGTTTTTTTCCCATTTTCCTTCATATTTGCTCCCTTTGTTCCTGGGACAATCTTCCTGTGAATCCAGACAACTTCAAGGGAGTGATTCCACTTAAAAATATCCCAGAGGAACTAATTCTAAGCCTTTTTTGTCATAGATTGTTTTGTGTGGGTCTTCTGCAAGTTATTCCAAACTCAACAGAAAAGAATTACCTGTCTCGTTCCCTGAGGAATAATTTCAGCCGGGTAATGAATTGCCTGGGAAATGACTATGGAAGGTGCTGAAGGCCTCCAACAGAACAGCCTCCAGTTCCGTGCTATTAATGCTCCTCCTGAAATGTGTCAAAACTCTGCCAGCCCTTGCTGTGTCTGCTCTGGGGACCCTGCCTCCTGACTGGGAAAATGTGAAGGCATTGCGGAAAGAGTGCCCAGATCAGGGCTCGAGGGAAACATCTCCCAAAGGCCAGGGAGCTCTGGCAGAGCTGCTGGGCTCACACGGGGAGCCCTCTGTGCTGTGCTGGGGTGAAAGTGGCCCTCAGCACCTCAGGCTGTGTCTGCAGAACCCACCAGGCTCTGAGTGTGCCACAGTCCCTGGGGCAAAGACCCACTCGGCTGCATCAGCCCCTATACTGACTGTGGGCTCAGCCAGCTGAAATCCTAGAGTCATCCCCTGGAGTGACTCCTCTGAACTGGGCACTGCTGAGGCAACCCAAATCCTGCGGTCAGTTCTGGGTACCTTGTGACATTACAGACATTGAGGGGCTGGAGTGTGTCTAGGGAAGAGAACTGAGATGGAGAAGGGTCTGGAGCCCCAGGAGGGGCTGAGGGAGCTGGGAAAGGGGCTCGGCCTGGAGAAAAGGAGGCTCAGGGGGACGTTCTGGCTCTCCTCAACTCCCTGACAGGAGGGGGCAGCCAGGTGGGGATCAAGCTCTGCTCCCAGGGAACAAAGAACAGGAGAAGTGGAAACAGCTTCAAGTTGCACCAGGGAGGTTTAGGTTGGATATTAGGGAAAATTTCTTTACCCAGAGGGTTGTCCAGCCCTGGCACAGGCTGCCCAGGGCAGTGGTGGAATCACTGTCCCCGAATTGTTCATAAAATATGTGGATGTGGCGCTTGGGAATATGGTTTAGGGGTGGATCTGGCAGTGCTGGCTTAATGGTGGGACTCACTAGTCTTAGAGGGCCTTTCCAACCTGAACGATTCTGTGATTCATGATCCCACACTGGTGCAGGCAGTGGGTTTCCTTCTCCCATCCCCTCCCCTCCCCTCCATCAATGAGGCAGATCTGGCTGAATAGTGAGGGTTTTTTTAACCTCAGCTCTCTGGATCCGCTCCCTGCCCTGACTCCCAGAGAGGATCCACTTGCTGCCAGTTCCATCACGGGGGAGACAAGTGGGAACATGGGATCCTCCTCTGGCAGTGCCCAGCATCTCCCTGCCCACAGCACCCAGATCATAGTCAAACCTTCAAATAAACCAACTTTCCACCATGAGGGGAGGGTCAGTGAGGCAGAGGAGGAGCCCTGCAGCTGCAGGTGCTGGACACGGAGCAGCAAAGATCCCAGAATCACAGAATTAGCTGAGTTGGAAGGGACCCACAAGGATTGTGTAGTCTAACTCCTGCTGGGGCACTGCAGCAATGACTGAACCCCAGGGTGGCTTGAGGTGCATGGGGCACCTGCATCCTGTGTCCTGTCCCATTGATGAAGCCGGTGGCCCCAGTGCAACAAATAGCGCTGTGCTCTGTGGGATCTGCTCCTGCTGGATGCTGCTGAACCAAAATAACTCCCTGTTTTTCCCAGCCAATGCTGAGCTAGGATGCATTTGGGAAGGCGGCTGTGACACTGTGACAGATGGCCAAGAAAGCAAATGCTGGTTTTTATGTCACCTCCATGTTTCCTCCTCTTCTGTCTCCTGCACTGGAGGCGGTGTTTGGAGATGGGATGTGCTGCCAGCACACACCAGAGCTGAGGAGACAGCAGAAGGTGGAGCAAGGTGCTGGCCACCTCACACACATTTCTCCCCTAGCTTTCTGATGCTTTGTGACCTTCATTAAAACCTTCACCTACAGAAATTCGTGCCAAAGAAGGAGCTTGGAAGTGGGCTAATGCTTGAGTGGAGTGTTTGCTCTTGCAGAGCTCCCTGTTCAGAACCTCCTACAGTGGCGCTGACCCGGGTTGGTTTTTTTCCCCCAATGAGCTAGATAAGCCAGGAAAAATTGGCCGGGGATCCTCCTGCCAGCTAGTGACCAGTCCTGGCTCTTCTCCTGTGGGCTCAATGCCAGCTGCATGTAGAGGACCCTGAGCAAGCTAGAGCTTTGATAAAAATCTGTTTCTGAAACAAGGCTGGGTTGGACAGGGCCTAGAACAACCTGGTCTAGTGGAAGGTGACCCTACCCATGGCAGGGGCTGGAACTGGATGGTCTTTCAGGTCCCTTCCCACCCAAACAAACCCATGATTCCATGAAACTCTTTGATGTGCTGCAGCCTCTCCTCCCCCTTTACACATGTCACTCAGGATCTTTGGGCAAGAGGCCTCTCTCCTGGCCTCCTGGGGCACAAACATCATGGCGGTGTGGTGGAGGGCTGGACTAGTGAGAGATGGAGTCCTGGATCCCTGATATCCAGTGACAATTCAGCAGGAAGAGCACACTCAGCAAGAGAAGGGGAGCACCGGGAAGCTGGTGATTGTGAACTGCTGTCCCTTGGGTTGTACCTTGGAGGAAGTAGGAATAGCCCTGCACAGGGACACAGGCATGAACCCACCAGCCTGTGTAGGCGGCTGCTGCCCCACCCTTGGGCTCTGTTGCCTGGCAGGAGGAGACGCTTCTGCTGCCATCTCAGCTGCCAGGATCCAGCTCCTTTCTCAGTCTGCCTGGTGCAGAAGGAGTGACTGACATTGCTGTTGGCACAGCCTCTATCTGCCTCCTGTTCTGCCATGTTGCACTTGGCAACTCTCCCCTTCCTCCCTCTGTTTTTGCACTCAGAGGGCTCACAGTCCTCTGCCTTGGCAGCGGGTAGACAGACAAGAAGAGCTGGACAGATACATGGTCTCGGAGGCTCTCCTGTCTCTCCCTGCCTGTGATGGACAGAGCCTCCCTGAATTCAGGGATCCCTGAATGGCATTGAGCAGCAGGGATCACGAGTGTTTGAGGCACTTTTCCTAAGATAAGAGAAACTGAATTCTGAGAGGTTGGTGAAAAATCAGTGTCACACGAGGTGACAGAGTTATGAACTGGTCTCGTTTCCACTGTGCACTGGGAGCCCTCATCGGCTTAGGGAGCCCCAAAGGGCTCAGCACAGCAGCTTCCAGGTTCCCAGCCCTGAGGAGCAGAAGACCATAAGTGAAGGGTGAGCAGCTCTGCTTTGGACTGGCGTGCTGGGCTCTGCTCGCTGCCTCCTCAAAGCCCTCCAGGAGTAACTCAAGCCCCATTTATAGATAGTTCAGGAGAATAAAGCAATAGAGACAGTGGCGGGCAGATAGGGAGGTGACACAGGACAGAAGTAATGAGAGTAAAATTCTGTGGAGAAGCAGCACAAAGTAGGGAGAGGCAGAGAGGAGCTGGTCTGCACCCACACACCCAGGCCCAGCCTGGAGAAGGAGCATTGAAATGGAAATTACTTTCTATTTACAGTTCCAACATCCTCCCTGCTCCCCGCAGGAGCCAGACTGGGGCCTTCCCTGCCTGTCTTGGGTGACTGTGGAGGGAGCAGAAGGATGCTGGCACTCTGTGCCACAGACAGGTGTGGGGGAGGAACAGGGATGCTCTGAGGCTTTGGAGAGCAGGCTCAGCTCCCTCATCCTCTTTGGACAGCACAGACCTGTAACAGTGAGCAGCCTGCTAATAGTTAAACACACACTCTGCCCTCGCCACCTCCCTGGGTCACTCCACAGTCATCCAGGGGCTCAGGAACAAGGCAAGGTAGGACACATAGGGATGGGCAGATCCACAGCTTCCTCCAAGTAGCAGAAGAGGCCAGGAGGTATTTTAGACCTCCCTAGAAGAGCCTGATCATTATTCTGCAGCATTAATCTGCTGTGCAGGGAGACATATGTGGGAGTGCATAAAAGCAATGCCAGCCCATGTCTGGGCTTCTTTTACCCACAGAGGCAGCACAGGCAGCAGAAAAGAAACTTGTTCCTGTGCTGTACCTGCCTGGCCCCAGGGGAATAACTCAGTGCTATAAGAGCCAGGCCCCAGCATCTGCAGCAGCTGCCAGGGAGCAGGAGCTGAGGCTGAGCTGTGCCAGGAGCCAAAATCCTCCCTTGAGCTGCTCAGCGGCTGTGGAGGCCTCCTACCCTTCAGTGGGCCCTGGAGCTCAGCCTCCTGGACACAGAGCATGGAGCAATATCAGGGATCACAGGGATGTGCCCCTGGGTGATAGGTCCCTTGAGAGCAGGGCTGTGAGGACACAGAGCTTGGAGACAGCACCCAAATCTTCGTCTTTCTCCACACTGCCACACACAAAGAACAACAGCCCCAGGCCTGGAAGAGGTAAATACCACTTGTGCTTCACTCTTCAAGAACTAGAAAGGTGGAACTGAAAAGAGATGATGCATCAGCAGGTGTGACAGGGTCAGTACTTTTGCACCCTTCAGTATCCATGCTTGTTTGTGGAACCAAAGCCATAGACAGGCTCCATGTGGGGTGAGAAGCCCTCACTAAGATCTCCTTACCAGCATTTTTCAACTGCAGAACAATCCCTGATCTGCTTTCTCTGCTGAAGGAACTAGTACAAGCAGAGCCAGGCCATCCATCTCTGCCCTGTTACTCATGTGCTTCAAGAAGCAGCAGTGCCGCAGGCAGCACCAAGCCCCAAACCCTTGAGTTGGACCCGGTGTGCCTGTTCTCACCCCTATGTGCTGCTCAGCTCTGTGGTGAGGAAGAAGAGGTAAATTCCACACCTTTCTGCCCACCTTGGTTAGTGCAGGGCAGGCTCTGTTGTATTTCAGGGCAAGATTTCCCTGAATAACTCTCCTCATCTGCCAAACTTGAATTAAAATTTGCTGCCAACAGTCATGAGTCCTCTCCCCCTCCCTCCTCCCTCTCCTCTGTTTTTTTTTGACAATTTTCTGTATTAAGATAAATGAGTGATAATATCAAATTGTGCATTAAACACCAGTCCTTGCAGTCTGTGAAACAAAGAGCATGAGGGAACACTGAGATTCCAGCTGTTGCTCGTTCATTCACATTTGGGCAGGTCAGCTTTTAAAGAATTTCCTCAGAACAATTCTTTCAGATTTCCTAAGGAGCCTATAACACGAAATTTTGTGAGAAAGCACTATCACAGAATCACAGTACAATAGAATGGTTTGGGTTGGAAGGGATCTTACAGATCATCCCATTTCACCCCCTGCCAGGTGTGGTGGGCTCAGCCTCAGTTGCTGCAGCTGTCCATCACTCCGACTCCGCCTCAGATGCAGGAGACTCCTCCTGGGAGGAGGATCCCGAAGGCGGGACTGAGGTCTGAGACCTACCCACCCCTCTGGAAAGTTCTATGGAGTTTAACATCCCATTGGTTGTGGATTGTTTTACCCTCCCCTTAAGCATTTTTATTGGACCCTGGACCTCTGTACCCTCCCCTTGCCTGTTGCCCCATTGGCTGTACCCCTTGACTCCTCCCAGTCCTCACTTCCCTTAAAATTCCCTGCACAGCAGTGACTCCTCGGAGTTCTCCCTCTGGTCCTCTCCGTGTCAGATTCCTTTGCCCTTACCCTCAATAAACGGGGACTACGGGGAGACCCCCTCCCGCAACCCTTTGCCTCCTTTGCCTTTATTCCACCGCGCCTTGCCTGTCTCTCGCCTGGAGCCGACTCACCTCAGACACCTGAGACAGCCACGTTTTGCCCTAGCAGCAGCATCCCTGCCGCAGGCTTGCAGGCATCAAGAGCCGGTGTCCTCGGCTGAGGGCAGCCTGAGAAACGCCAGGCAACAGCCATGGGCAGGGACACCTTCCACTAGCCCAGGTTGCTCCAAGCCCTGCCCAGCCTGGCCTTGGACACTTTCAGGGATGGGGCAGCCCCAGCTGCTCTGGGCAACCTGGGCCACAGCCTCACCACTCTTACAGTAAAGAATTTTTTTCCAAATAGCCAGTCTAAACCTATCCTCCTTCAGCTTAAGGCCATTTCCCCTTGTCCTGTGCCTTCAGGCCTTTGTCCAAAATCCATCTCCAGTTCTCCCGGAGGCCCTGTGCTGTGGAGGGGGCTGTAAGGCCTCTCCGGAGCAGGCTGAATTACCCCAACTCTCTCAGCCTGCAAGCTGTGAGGCCCAGACCCAGAGAAGTCCTGGAGGACTTGGTGTTGATACCTTTTGTGTGCAGGGGAGCAGGCTGGTTCTGGACTGGAAAAAGCTATGTGGGTGAGAGACCCCCAGCTCTGCATAGTGCTGTTAGGTTCCTGCAGTAGGATCACTAGTTCTAACCACCTTTAAGATGATCCCAGTCTACTTTCCAGGGTAAAAGGTCCTACTTTTCTGTACCCATACCTGGCACTTCTTTCAGTGTGCTGGGTTGCCCAGGCAGAAAATTCCTGCAAAAAAAGTCTGGTGTTTTATCTGACAGATTTTCCTGTTGCCTGGAAATCTACGGGAGTCCTGGCTGCAGTGACAAAAACCTATTTCTTCTGCAATGAAGGTGTTCTACAGTCTTGGAAAAGTGAAGGGAATGGCTCAATGGGAGGCCTCCACTGAGGAATTAGTGTGGACTTTCATCCAGCAGCCATATGCTCACAAAGCCAACAGTTCCCTCTTTCCCTCATGGAAGCAGCCACAGAGCAGATCAGCAGAGTGTGAAACTTGCCAGCAGCCAGGTTTGCTGAAGCTCAGACAACCCTTTGGCTCCCGGAGGCTCTGGAAGTAGCTGTGTGTCGATGAGTATCTGCAGAGCACGGGAGTGATGGGAAGGGCCCCGCTGAGGCACCAAGCGGGGGAAGAGACCCTGCTAAATGGCCCAGCCCCAGCACTCATGTGCATCATGCACACCCAGCCCTGGCAGCCCCACCAGGAGCGGCGGGCAGACCCATATCCATGGCTTTCATTTCCCATCACCTCCAACTGCTCTATTCTAAGAAAGTCTGCCTAGGATTCATCCACCCAAAGCGTCACACTTCACAGCTCCCTTCCCACGCAGAGCTCAGTTCCTTGCTCTGAATAAACATCACTTCCCTGCCCGCCTCCCCACAGCCAGGCTGCTGCCTGCCTCCCCCTGTCCCCTAGGGAGGTGTGGCATGTCTAACTCATACCTTGGGAGCTGTGTCCTGCTTCCCTCAGTGCAGAAAAAAGGGATAGGGATAAAAACTACACCAGTCTTCCCTCCTTGGTTTCCAATTCCAGCCAGGGTAGGCAGAGGCAGGTACTCCCAGATGGCAACACCAAAAGGTTCAGTGCTCAGGGATCTGACCCCGAGCAGGTTCCAATCCACTTTCCAGTGAGCAAATACCAGTTTTGAGGACAGCAGATGGTTTGTGGTTCCTGAAGAGTCCCCTCTCTTTACACAAAAAAGGTTGGCAGTGCTCAAAAGCTCCTGAGTGATGTCCAGAGGATGGTTCCAGACTCTTTCTGGTGGTGCCCAGGAACAGGAAAAGGAGCAATGGCCATAAACTAAAACACAAGTTCCACCTCAACATGAGGAAGAACTTCTTTCCTTGGGGGGTGGCAGAGTCCTGGAACAGCTGCCTAGGGAGGGCGTGGAGACCTTCCAAACCCACCTGGACAGGCTCCTGTGTCACGTGCTCCCGGTGACCCTGCCTGGGCAAGGGGTTGGACTGGGTGATCTTCAGAGGTCCCTTCCAGTCCTAAGGATTCTGAGATTCTGTGATGTGGGTTTGTCCCAATGATGTGCATTTTGTCCCAGTCCTTCCTACAACAGAAACAACTAATTTGTGTGAAAGCTCCCCATCAGCTCCATCACAGCATCAGTGTAAGAGACTCAGAGAACCTCCTGAGGCATCTCAGAGGTTACCACAGGCAGAAGCTAAGGGCAGGTTCAGAATCCTGCTTTTAGAACTCAGGGTAGTGCTCAGTAACGAAGAAACTGTACTGATCCCAAACATGGAACACCATCCAACTCTGGAAGGACACTTGAGTAAGCAAAGACTCTGACAGTGGTTAATCTGTGACATATCCAGAGCAAGTTTCCCAGGAAAGAGATCAAGAACTCTTTCTGTGGGGACTGATGGGATGTGAAAATCCAGGGAAAAACAAAGAGAGATTTGGTCACATGGGGAATGTATTCGTGGAGAGCCCAGCAAGCCCAGATACAGGAGATGACAGACTGAGATGGATGAGAGGACTTAGTCTTAAGTTGCACCAGAGAAGGCTCAGGCTGGACATCAGGAGGAATTTCTCCATGGAAATGGTAGTCAGGCCTTGGCAGGGGCTGCCCAGGGAGGTGGTGAAATCCCCATCCCTGGAGGTGTCCAAGGAAGGACTGGACGTGGCACTGAGGGCTCTGGTCTAGGTGACAAGGTGGGGATTGGGCACAGGTTGGACTCAATGGTCTTGGAGGTCTGTTCCAACCTGGATGATTCTGTGATATCACCACAACCAGAACTTTTAAATAGTGAGACTGAGTATTTCTATCCTATTCCAATCTCTCATAGGGATAGTTGGCAATACATGAAAGCTTCAACAAGCCCCATGTTGCAGCCTCACAACCGCAATCATCCAACACACTGCATTCTCACAGGACTTCAGTTATGAAAAATTCAGAGATAACTAAATTCACCATTTTACCACTTGCAGTGATCAGCTCAATGTCAGGCCAACACAGGGCAGGCAGTGGCTCATATCTCTATAAATCTACTATTTTTATGTCATTTAAGTCCTGAAATTTTAACCCGCTTTGGTCTGAGCAGACTTCAGTGTCCCCAGGCTAATACCTGAATAATCAAGAGCACCTCATTCCTCCTCTTGCCCCTCAGCTTTGGCTCCAAGGACACTCTGCCACTGTTGCATTAAAAAAAAAAACAAAACAAAAACCAACCACCATAGGCTGGTTGATGGTCTGGCCCAGAGCTTTTTGGCAGGTGCTTCTTGAGGCAGCTGTAATCACTCGTTTAAATCTCATTTATTTTTATTTTAGAAAGCTTCCTAACAACACAAAAGATTTCTTTCCTGCATCTCATTGGAATTGTGTGCACATTGCCATGGCAACCATGCCAGCGATTTTTGTGGTCCAGGACCCATTCTATTGGTTATTAAATATCTGGGCAATATATATATATAGAGAGAGAGAGCTTTGTTCTCCCATCTGTCTGTTCCATCTGCTTATTTCCCAGTGAAATACAACCATTTGGCTCAGCCACAGCTTTCTCCCTTTTCTCATGGGACTGGCTGAAGGAAACAGAGATGCATCTACTGGTGGTCATGGAAGTGGTGGATGGGAGGAAGAGGAATGGAAGACATTGATGTGGACACCAGCCTGATCATCACACACACAGAAAGGCCTTTAACTGATGACAACACCTTGAAATCCAAATTGCTGCCCATTTGCAGTTATCTCCCAGGTGGGAAGGGGAAGAGAAGCTCAAGAGGCCAACATATTCCCCATCTGCTGCTGGTGGAGCAGCAGTGTCCTTGGCTGCAGCTCAACCACAGCAGGTTTGTTTCCTGCCACAGGGTCACTGGGGAAGTGGAGTCAAACGTTGTGTCACTGGTCAGCAACAGGAAACTCATCACAACTCAGCTGCTTCCACTGAGAGTCCTTCTTACCTTCCCAAAAGGGAAGGACAAAAGTATCACTGCATCCCAGTACACATTGTTCTGTGGAATGGAAAAACACCAGTAACAAGATCTCTGTGCTGAACTGATTGTGTTCCTCCCAACAGTCCCTCTGTGCCGAACTGACCCTGTTCTGTCCGACAGTCCCTCTCTGCCACACTGACCATGTTCCTCCTGACATTCCCCTCTGTGCCACACTGACCGTGTTCCTCCTGACAGTCCCCTCTGTGCTGAACTGACCCTGTTCCTCCAACAGCCCCCTGTGTGCCAAAGTGACTGTGTTGCTCCCGATAGTTCCCTGCCTGGATCAGAACCCGTGTCAGCAGCTGTTTGACATCCCCCCCTCCCAGGCACTAATTCCTCCTGGCAGTGTTTGCCTTGCCTGCCAACCCCCACAGCTCTGCTGGGAGAGAGGATGTGTTCCCAGCCTCCCAGCTCCCTCTCATTATTTAAGCTGTCAGTTGTTAATTATAGTGCTACATTTCAACTTGATGCTTCCCAGGGGGCCAAACCACACTATCAGACCAAAATCGGTTCCCAGTGGAATATTTTTGGAGACTCTGCTGGAAGTGAGCCTTTGCCTCTATCAGCCAGGGTGAGACATTCCTGACTGCTCTCAGGAGACTGGAACTACACTTGCTGCTGTAAGACCCACACCTGCACTTCTTACCCTTCAGAGCCAACATTCCCGCTCTCTAGACGGGAGTCATGGCTTTCTTAAGGATATGAATATAAGGATATATTGCTTTTAATGATATAAAGCTATTAGGAAGTGTCCAAAGGAGGACTATGAATATGGGGAAGGGTCTGGAGGGGCCACACAAGGGGCAGCTGAGGTCATTTGGCTTGTTCAGCTGGAGCAGAGGAGACTGAGGGGAGACTCACTGGGGTCTGCAGCTCCTCCCCAGGGGCAGCTCCGAGCTCTGCCCCTTGTGACCAGGGACAGGACCCAGGGAATGGCTGGAGCTGTGTCAGGGAGGGTTACGTTGGAGATCACGAAAATGTTTTTCCCCCAGAGGGTGCTGGGCACTGCCCAGGCTCCCCAGGGAATGGGCACGGCCCCAAGGCTGCCAGAGCTCCAGGAGCGTTTGGACACCGCTGCCAGGGATGCCCAGGGTGGGGTTGTTGGGGCGTGTGTGCAGGGACAGGGGGTGGACCTGATGATCCTGGGGGTCCCTTCCAGCTCAGGATATTCTGGGATTCTCTGAATCACACAACCATGACCACCAGGCTTGGGGGACCCACACATTCCTCTCAGTGAGGAGGGTGTTCCCATGCAGTTTCCCAGCGAGTGGTCAGGTCAAGTGAGAGCAAACATCTGAGAAATGGACATGATGCTGATATTCTCTAGCTTGTAGCAACATTACCCAGCCAAGTTGTCCCTTTGCCTCATGTGACCACAGAAATAATCTGCTTCAAATGCAGAAAAAAGTGAACAAGTGCAGTGATCAAACCATCAACCTGCTCAGGGCAAGAGCATGGGGGAAAAAATGGAGTAGATTGTATTATGGGGAAAGGCTTGAGAATCTTGACAGAAGAGCACCCATCTCCCTTGACTGTGTTAAGTGAGACATTGCTTTGTGGGGATTTTTTTCCAGGAGACTCAGATGTGATGGGTCAGATGTGCCAGAGGAAACTTAGGGGCTGGATGAAGAAAGGACCTGCTGCTGGCACCACCTGCCCATTGTGGTCACTCAAGGCCAGCTGAGCACCACAAAACACAGTCCAGCCCAGGGACAACAGCCAGGAGAGTCCAGCTGTGTCTCTGCCTCTCTCAGCTGGCTGGAAGCATTTTACTCAACATCTACCAAGAAATCACTGTAAGAGAGTTCACAGCATTCTTAGCAGGATGTAACTCATCCTAAAAACAACAAAAAGCAGAAAAGAGGCAATAAATGAAAAAGAACTAAAATAGAAATGTGAAAATTGTATTGCATTGAGCCATAACTGTAGTTGAGAACAGCCTTTGCACCAGGAGATCCAGGGTGGCTGTTCAGCTTTGCCAAATTTGCATAAAACACCTCAGTAATTATAATTTCATCTTGAAGAGGTATTGTTTTAATTGTGACTGCTTTGCCTGCTCTGCACTAACTGCAGGAATCACAAAAATGCAGAAGGAGGGCTGTGGATGACTTTGGCTTCTCGTTCCTCCAGCCACCTCCGTGCCCCATCAGGTCCTCTGTCTGACCCCCCCAAAGTCTGTGCAACACAAAACAAACCCTGCAGTGCTGAAATAATCACAGCCTCTAATTACAGCCCCGGAGGGACTGTGCAAAGAAACCCAGTTCCTACCTGCCCAGGACAATAAAGCGCCAGCAAAGCTACCTCAGAACATGATGCCAAGCACAGACCCACTGTGGCACTTGGTGGTGAGGTCAGCAACTTGAGCTCCAAGTGGTTTCACTTAAAATCAACTCCTCTGACAAAACACTGGTTCTCAGAGAGCTTAAACCCTCAGCAAACCCTCAGAGAAACCCTTTTCAGATAACATCCACCATCATCTGAGTTCAATAACTTAATTCTCATTGCATGATAGTCTAATATCCAGCTGAAAACCTTGCAACAGCCTGGTCTAGTGGAAGGTGTCCTTGCCCATGCAGGGGGTTGGAACTAGATGGTTTTTAAGTTCCAGCCCAACCCATTTCTCTATGACTCTATAAATTATGCTGATGTGCTCACTTGTCTTTCAGTGTATGTGAATAGTCATTTATTGAACACCATTTCTGGGACCGGTAACCCCTGCCCCCTCAACCTTTTCTGACCTGATCTGAACACACTTGACCCCGCAGTTCTGTGGAGGGAGTGGTTCAGGCAGGGACCTCTCTAATTTGTCATCTTTTAAGGCATGATACTCAAAAAAAGACACTGTCCAACTGAGAACTCCTCAGCAGTGAGCAAAGTGCATTAATTATCTCCTGCATCTTGCATATGACAGTAAGTGCTATATCCTTGGAGGAGGAAGAGCAGACCAAGTGTTCGTGGTCTTTTTGAGCTTGAAAGAAATCATATGCAAAATTACCCAGGAACACTTTTAATTAATTGCTGCCTACTGACAGCAGCTGGCAAGACAGCCCTTTGCATTCAGACAATTAGCTCTGTCCTTCACTCAAGATGGTGGAGCAGCTCTGTATTTATTCATATTTTGGGTGAGTTCAAAGTGAATAGCTTCTATGATTTATTGTCTGCACAGAAAAATCTCTCCATCTCATTTATTCAAAAAGTGCTGTCTCCAGCTCAGGGATCAAAGCACTGTCAAGGAGACATTCTCTTCTGGGGAGGGTCAGGACTGAGTTTTCCACTTTGTGGGTACCTTTTGGCAGGAGCTGTCTGTGACAGAGAACCTGTCCTTAGAATCATAAAATGGTTTGGGTTGGGAAGGACCTTGAAGAGCATCTCATTTCACCCCCTGCCACCTTCTACTAGACCAAATT
The DNA here is from genome assembly GCA_013397815.1 of Aleadryas rufinucha. Lineage (NCBI taxonomy): Eukaryota > Metazoa > Chordata > Aves > Passeriformes > Aleadryas > Aleadryas rufinucha. Next base: position 164,615 of record VZTH01006150.1, read on the forward strand.
GCTTCAATGCCTCACCCTCTGGAATGTCTGTCCATCGCCACTTATGCCAGAGTGCTGAAGGCACTATGTAGATTTTCCTTTGGAGCACCCCAGCTGTGTGTCACCCCCCAGCTCATCCCATCTGTGTGCCACCCCCAGCTCATCCCATGTGTCTTCAGGACAGGAATGCAGCCCTTTGGCTCCCTCAGACCCCCAGCAAGGGGGGCAGTCCCAGCAAGGGGGGCTCTGGTGCAGGAGGAGAGTTTGAGCAATTCCTGAGAGCACAGAAAGGAGCAGTTGTCATGGATACCAACATGGAACGGAGGGTCCGATTCTGCTCTGCTCTGCCTGTCCTCCCTTGGCCCGTCGTGTGGATCTGTGGAGTACCCATTCCACAGCACAGAGGTAAAGAAAAATTAAAATTAAAATCTGCACGGGAGCAAAACTGCAGTATTTAAGGGCAGAGTCCTCAGCCTTTCCAACCAGGACAGCTATTCCCAACTGCACAAAGCCAGGACATACTTTGGGTATACAGTTGCTGATGGTGGAAAGGAGTGCTGAGGTGAGAGGTATGTGCAAGGACAGGTGCTTGGCAGCTTGGGGAGAAGATCTCAATCCTGAACTTACTGAGGAGATAAACCTTTTCTGGGCTGGATTCAGGCCCCTGCAGAGCACTGGGCATCAGCTGTACTCGGCACTTTGTCCCTGGCTGTGTAAGACTGACTTTGTGACCTCCAGAAGTTTTAGAAATTTCACCATGTTTTCATTTTCAAAGGAAAACTCTCGCCAGCTATAAAGCTGACAGGTCTGATTATTTAATGTTGAAATGTATTGTGTTTCCCATTTGAAATTAGTATTCTGTTTATCCAGTACATTTTTGTTTGTTTTTTGTTCTGGCCAATCAAATTTTCCCATTGCCTTTTCCCCATAGAGTTCACCACAGTGTTCTGGTTGGATTTTAGGCATAAAATAAATTCTGGACCAAAGTACCTTTTTTTTTTTTTTTTTTTTTTTAATGGTATTTATTGTTGAACCTAGGAAAGATGAAACTTTGGTTCCTGAATTACTTCTGAAAAGGTTCTATTAATGCACACACATGCACAGAATTGCTCTAACAGAAGACCTTTTTGGATCCAGCAGGACTGAAATCTAACATAAATTAGAATATTTTCAAGATGATTGCTTGCAAACATAAGCATCAATTAGTTATCTCAGTCTGGTTAAGCAGCAGTGTGGGCAGATGATTACAAATAGTTGTGTTGCTGCCATTTACTGCCTTATCACTCCACACCAAAAATCCCTTTGGTTTTCCTAATGATCCTGGTCTTTTTCTTAGATCCCAGCCCAGGGAAGCATCTAAACCTACGCCAACACAAACAAGCCCAGATGCTGAAAGTAACATGGGTGCTTAACAGGCTTTTGAATTAAATCTAAACAGGAGCAGCCTTTGTTTGTCACGTTCATTAGGAACGGCAGCCCCGGGAAGGCAGGGGGGTTTAAACTCTCACATGGTGTAGGAAAGAACCAGGAACTCACAAAACATGATGAACTGAGAGAGGTTTTTAATGAACCCTAGGACAGAGCATTCACAGACGTGTGTGCCAGACCTGGGCTTGTTTCAGCTATGCTGGACAACTGCCCATCTCCAGGCCACCAGTCCTGCTCTGCTCAAACCTTCCGTGGCCCAGTTCTTTGAACCCTCCAGGAGGAGACTGACTTGGGTATTGGGAATTTCACTGCCAGGCTTTTTGCTCAGCCCTGGATTGCAGGGGTGAACTGGCTTGTATTGAGAGCCACCCATTCCTCCCCCATCTACTTTGACTCAATGATCCTTGTGGGTCCCTTCCAACTCGGAATATTGTGTGATCTGTGAACTCCCAGTCCAGCCCACCTGGCCGGGGACAGGTGACAGCCACAGCCCCTGCCTTTGCCCCCAGGCCCTGCCACAGCCCTGCTAATTACACCTGTCTCAAGATTAGTCAGAAGGAATCTGTTCCCTGCAAGCTGAGCTGAGTTGGGCAGCAGCCGCCACTGCCACCTCATGCCAGACTGTGCCAAGCTGGCCTTGTCACACTCTGCTGGGTCCCTGGCACTGCCTCAGCCTCCTCAAGGCAGCAGAGGGGCATTAGCTATGCCTCATTAGCATGGTGGTGGTTTGGGCTGCAGCCCTGCAGGGTCATTCCAAAGGGGATTTCATAGAATCCCAGAATACCCTGAGTATGAAGGGACCCACAGGATCATTGAGTCCAACTCCTGGCCCTGCACAGACACCCCAACAATCCCACCCTGTGGCTGAGAGAGTCGTCCAAACGCTCCTGGAGCTCTGGCAGTCTTGAGGCCGTGCCCATTCCCTGGGGAGCCTGGGCAGTGCCCAGCATCCTCTGTATTTGCAGCCCCCTTTAGGATTTTGCAGAGGGGAGAAGCTGGGAGTGAGGAGGTTGAGCACATCCAGACTCCACAGTGGAGAGGGAACCTCAGTGCTTCTCGGTCCCTGTGTCTCAGGAAATGCGCAAATTTCCTCTGGGGGCTTAATCTCCAGCCCAGCAGAGAAACTTTAAGGAGACAGACCCAGAACTGATTCATCTGTTCCCCCACCTCCTTTCCTCAAGGTTTCCATTCTCCCTGCTTTGGAAATCCTGGAAGTTGGCACTCCCTTTTTCTATACCTTCAGCCTGCTGATGCCAAAGGTGTTTAATCCCCTGCTGCAGCCCCACAAACTGGAGAAGAGCTGTGAGGAGCAGCAGAACCATGGAGCTTTATAGGGAACCACTGGCCCTCCTGCAACCTCCTTCCTGCAGCTCCCACCTGAAGGCTCAGAGTCCCTGCCCTCACACACCACACACTCATGCCCTACTCCACCTCCACTCCACAGAATTGTTCAGGTTGCAAAAGCCCTCCAAGATGATCAAGTCCAACTGTTGCCCAGCACTGCCAAGTCCACCAAAACCCACGTCCACAAATGCCACATCTGCAGGTTTTTTGAACAGTTGATTTTACCACTTCCCTGGGCAGCCTGTGACAGTGCCTGCCTGCCCTCTCAGTGCAGGAGGGCTGGTCAACGCATTGCTCCTCTCCCTCCTCTCAGCTCCAGGCAGTTCCTAGCATTCCTGCCCAGGATGCTGTGGATGAATAGCACTGGTTCTTTCTTTGTTGAACCTCAGCAAACAGTTGCCAGCCCAGACTTCCTGTGAAATTTCTTGGGACGGCTTTGTGCACTGAAACTACTACAAGCCTGGAGCTAGGCCAATGCCCCTGCTCTGAGTTTCGATCTCTACTAAAAAGCAGAACAAGCCCCTCCTCCTCTAGCATTTTAGATCCAGAACTTCTTTCCTCTAAAAAGATCCAATTTCTGTTAAAAGTGCCAGCTTCCTGCACAGTATTGCTGCCCTCTTCTGGGCTCTCTGGCAGTCACTGGGCTCAGCAAAATTCCAGCTACATATGCCAATCCTTGAGGTCAAGAAGGTAGGAATCCTTCCCAAAGCTCTGTGTCCCCACATGGCAAGGGCCTGGCTCTGAAAATGAAGATATTTGAGGCTGTGCTTTCTCTTGCCTTGTCCTATGAACCTTGACCCCAGTAAATGCTCCGACTTTAGCTCTTCCCTGGGGCTGCTTTTTCAGTGGTGTGTAAAAAGTGGTATGGGAAGGAAACTGAGTGCAAGACTGACTGGGAATGTTGCTTTCTCTTGCTTGGTTTAACCTGTATGATGGGTCTCCCCCTAACTCCCAAATCCCAGTGTCTGGAGCAGCCAGTGTTGCAGAGATCAATTAGAAGCCCATCTTTATTAGCAAAATAAGTTGTTGTCAGAGCTATTTGGGAAGAATAATTCAGAGAGAAGGGTGTCTCCCTTTTCCCGTGCTGGATGTTTCAGCCAGTGTGAGGTGGTTGGGGGCACAAACAAAATGGAGAGTGGTGGCTGGAGGGATGCTGGGTCTCATGAGATCCGAGTCTTTATGTGCCCCTCACCTGCTCCACAGACCTGTTCCTTCCTTGGGGGGCTCCTTCCTCCTGCCCCTCTCTTCCCTCATGGGAGCAGAGCCCATCACAGCTGAGAGGAGCCTGGACCTCCCTGCCTTGCCCTGCCCTGCCCTGCCCTGCCAGCAGCAGGTGGGATCAACCACCTCCATCCTGACAGGGTTTTGGCAGTGAGTCTGTGCTGCTCTCCCTGTGGATGAAGACATGGCCCAGGCCAGAGAGAGAGACAAATGCTGGGGACACATTTGAGGAATTTCAAGGCATTGCAGAGAGCAGGCCTGGAGCTGAGGGGAGAGGAGGGTTGGGAATTCACTGGGGCAAGCTGGGAACCTGTGTGGCATGTGGATGGACGTAGCCCGACCTGGGACCATCCTACAGGGAGACTTCAGGTTGTTTATGTGCTTAGAGGAGAGAAAATGCCAGGAGCTGTTGTAATAAGTGGCAGGAAGTGAGGCTGTGATGAGCAGAGCTGTGGAGACCAGAATCAGACTGGGACACCTCTGCTCATGTTGGCCGTGACTGGGAAGCCACATCCTCTGCCCAGGTCATTGGCAGAATGGGCAGAGAGCGGAGGTGTCACCAGCACCTGGACACAGGCTGCATGTGGAGAGCTCCAGGAAAGAGGAGCCATGGGTAAGGGAGGTCCAGCAGGAGAGCCCTGCAGGTCTCACCTCTTGGTGTCCCCAGCTGGAGATGGGAAGGTGCTGGCAGGCAGGCACAGGGGCTGGGAGGTCCCAAGGCAAGGACAGTGGATCTCTAAGGGGGAAAGCAGAGGGCTGGTGCTCAGGCCCAGCTCAGGGGGTGCTCACCTCACTCCAGTTCCTCTCCAAGGCTCCAGTCAGTCTTCCAAGGAGTCAGAGTAGATTATATCCACCTCCACACTGATCTTTTACCTGAGCAATTCCAAAGCACCAGAGTCAGCATCCCCAGGGTCCCCAACACCTTGGGTCCCCTGGGAACGGGGTAGATACGTCAAACACAGGGCATCCTGCCCTGCTGGGCAGTGTGGAGCATCCTGTTACCATGGCAACAAGGAATCTGCTGCTTCTCCCTGTCACCTCACAGGCTGGGCAGCTTCATCTTCCTGCCCACCTTGCTAACACTCACCAGGTCTGGCCTTTGTGGGAAACATGGCCCTGGGAGGAATCTGGGAAGAGGAAATACAGCTGGGGACATCCTAGAAGGAGAGGATATTAGGAGACATGATCAGAGGGATAGAGGAGTATGAGAGTGCTATTCAAGGCTTTTTTTTGGTTGCAATCATAGCAGAGCAAGAGGCAGGGAAAACCCAGAAACCCAGACTGAAGGTGAATTTGCCTTGCACTTCAAGAGGGAAACTCCAGGGTCTCCACCTGTGGAGGGTACCTAGAACTAGCTCTGGGGAACAGTTGAAAAAATAAGAATATGTTGAAGAAAATAGGGAATTATGGTTTTGAGGGGAAATTATACTCACAAAAGTCTCAGGGAAAGAAAAGACAGAAGCTGCTGAGCAAAGATCAAGGTGTGGCCACACACTAGGGAGGATTTCCTGCTAGCTTGGGTCATCCTAAAAAGCACAGCACCAGCTTCCAACAGGAAGTTTGGATTCAAGCCTGGGATACTTTAGGCAATCTCTTGGTTTGGATTGGAATCTCTTTTAAGAAGGGTGTGTTTTCTTAATTTTGCTGTTTGTCCTGGAAATGAAGTTTAGATTCCTACGATTGTCCATTGAGAACTACAAGTGAGCAGTTTAATTATATGGACAGCCAGAAACTTGGGAAGGGTAAAGTTAAAAACTCTTTCTCACTTGTACCAGGGTTTCTGGAGGTGGATGTTGGGGGAGGGAGAAGTGGTTTTAGGGTAAATATGTTCAGATCATTCTGCTGGCTTGTGAAAAAAATGTGTCTATAAGAAAACAGCACAAGGTAAAGAAAAAAAGAAGAGAAATATGAAAACACCCACCACTTCATTTAAGATCCAACAGAAATAAAGTGCACACAACAGCTCAGAGACAGCAGAAGGCACCAGCAATTATTCTTGAGGAAAATCTTGCCAAGCTAAGGTGGCCCTCCCTCCCTCCTTCCCTCCCTCTCTCTCCCTGTCCTCCCAGAATGATGGAATAATGAGGAAATCCATGAAAAACTTACACTTCCCCGTCCCATGGCTGGGAGGGGTGGGGAGCAGACACAGCAAGGGCAGCCTAACCCCTTATCCTGGCTGGAGCCAAAGGAAAAGGCAGGGCTGGGAAGTGTGTTTGTTTCCAGGCTGTGCCTATGGAGACAACTTCACCCTGGTGAACAATGGGATGAGCAAATCCTTAATGTTTCTTTAAAGTGAAAAAAAAAATCACACTACTCCCCAGATTTAAGGTTTTTTTCTGACAATTTTAGCATAAATAAACCAAATCTGGTCTGAAATCACTTGGGATTAAACCAAGCAGCAGAAGGAATGAAGATTTCCTTGTGGTTTGTGGTGTGGGGCTGTGCATCCCTCCTGCCTGGTGTGGGCTGAACCATGGGGATCTCCCTGATCACCTTTTTTACTGAACATGCTGGAACTTGATAGTACCTTTGAGATCTCCACTTCATCAAATCAGAGTGAAACTCATGTTCAGAAGTTATTACAAAGAAGGCAGGCAGCCAGGCCAGACTCTGAATGACTCCATGGATCTCATTTCCTGAGGGAAGCAGGCTAAAAATAGAAATGATCTGAGGCAGGTGCAACATTTCTGAAATTCTCTGTTTTTGCATTTTAACTCATCAGCTCATTAAGGGATTTGTTTGTGAGTTCTCAGATGAGTTTAGCAGTCACTGAACATGTGCTGTGGTGGCAGGAGGAGGGATACCCTTCCTACATAGCAAAGAGATTCCTGCTTGAAATGCAGAATTCCAGCTCACATGTGAAGCTGAATTTGGCTCATCCATTGGAAAATGCCAAGAACACAGATTCACTTTCTTACCACCTTATAGTGCTTCTTAGGCCTGTGCTTGTCTTGGAAAGAGCACAACCAGTGCCTCAGTAAGTACATGGAAAAACCATCCTGTGTTGTCCTGAGTAGGAATTAACCTCCGTCCCCCAAGAGGAGCAGAGTGAGTTACTCCCACCTGCTAACTCCATTTATGAATAAGAATTGATACAGGAGTAGTTTCTGCACCCTCCATGGTTGGAAACGAGGGATCTGGGGTTGGTGGGCATTTTGCATCATCCCTTGGCTTGTTTTACCTGTGAAGGGCTAAGGGTTGTTAATAAAGGCAGGAGCTGCCCTGATACCATTCAGGATTAACCTTGGTGGTGCCAGGCCATTCTCTGAGACCTGAGAAGGGTTTTCAGTGCTCAGCAGAGTCCAGCTCTCTTGTGGGCTGTTCCATATTTGTGAGCAATGCAGAGGGAGAAGTGGCATGAAAGTAGGGGCAGGAACAGAGACATCAACTGGGGAGCAGAAAGAACAGTGTGAAAGAGCAGGCTGGGGGTGGAGGGAAGCGCAGTTATTCTGTAGTTTGGATATTATCATATCTGGGAGATGGGTCTGGGTGGTCTGAGGGAGCAGAGGGTTGAGGGGGCAGCAGGCTCAGCCTGAAGGCAGCTGGAGAGGCACAGGGCAGGATGTGCAGGATGATGATGCCCGTGTGGCAGGTGACAGGGACATAAAGGAGGGAGGAAAATAGCAGTGGCCTCTGCCAGAGGGAGGTGAGATAGCAGGAAAAGGACAGAAGAGGGTAGCAAATGCCTGGATTCCTCTCCTGGGCTCTCGTGAGCCGCAGGCTCAGCAGTGTGTGCAGCCTGGTGCAGATGCACAGTGCACATCTGGGCAGGTTTTGTTTAAAGATAAAAGGGGGAACAAGGCGTTTTGATGAGATAGATATGTTCTCACCACAAAGGCTTGTTCTGAAAGACATTTCCTTTAGAAATTTCCTGCCAAGATATCCCCAGTGACACCCCTACTGCCGGGGAAAAGGCGAGGCAGAATGTGAGGCTTTGATTAGAATCAGAGGAGATGGTTTTGACCAAATGAAAAGAAACTTCTCTGTGTGGGGATTTCATTTCCCAGGAACTGCAGCAACGTTGGTTGCTATTTGGGCAGCTTCTTCCTAACTTTTAACGCCTGAGCTTTGCCCAGCTCTGCTGGGGTGTTATGCCTGTGGATTGCAAATACGGAGATTCTCACCCCTGGGTACCCTCCACAAGCCACACTGCTCTCACTTGTTCAGAGGGGAAGCAGGTTTCCTTACAGACATACCCAGGTACTAACCAAAAGCCCAGTAAGGCTTTGCACTTGTTTTAGGACCTGAAGCCATCCCTGGGCCTAAATCCCTCTCACAACCCTGGGCCTGCACACCAGCCCAGCTGGTCCTGCTGAGGTTTCACCCCTGGTATGTCCAAGTTTCCTGCTGCTCTTTGCATGCTGCATGTTCCCTGTTTAATGTAGGGGATGGGGCAGGGGGATGATTATAAATACTCCAAGTGTCATTAGCAGCCCAGGGTTGATCATTAGGTAGCCTCCTTCTCTCTCTCCCTGCAGATGTAGATTATCCAAGTCAGGCTCAGTGCTTGCCTTTGCCCCTAAAGCAGCTGGGAGATGGCCTCAGCTGCTGGCTCATGCCATCACATCAAATAGGATCATTCATCTTCATGAGAGAGCTGGCTGAGCAGGCCTGTGTGTGAGGCCATTCCCTGCCTTTGGCTGGGGGGATTAGGATTTTTAGGTGGTGGAGAAGGGCACAGAGCCTTGGCAGGGAACAATTGCAGTGGTTAGGCCTGGGCTGGTGGCACCTGGGGTATCCCAGGGCAGAGTTAAGGCTGGTCCCTGCTCTTCACTGATAACCTTTTCACTCCTCACTGAGTTATTTTTATGACTGTAGGTGCCTCTCCCAAGCATGAAGGAATGGAGCTTTCTCATTGAGACATATTAAGTTTGATAAAATCACTTTTCAGGATCATGCCATCTGCCAAAGAGGCTCTTGCAGAGACACAAGAGCAGCATCTTCTGTGTTCACAGGTGGCACTTCAAGTGATCCCCACTGCTCGTTTCTGTGATGAGTCTTGAGCTCAGTAAGTGGGTTACACACAGGATAGGAGCATTTGGGAAGGAGCCTCTTACATGTATACAAGACTCTGCTTAAATTCACAGGGCCTGGCATGTCAGGCACATAGAGCAGGAGAGAAATCACAAACCAGAGAACAAATGGGAGATGCATTTTTGGGCTTGTAGGGTTAATATTCCTCATTTAGGCTTGAGTCTTACCATCCTGTCCTCCTGGCATGGAAATCCACAGCCAAACACAATCCCCTGGTGTGATGGTTTGAGCCTGAGCTGATGGACAGCTCGTTTGACCAGTGGCGCTTTTCGAAATTTCCATATATAAAGGCGAAGGGAGAGGAAGTTCCGCTCTCTCTTTGGGGGGGTTGGTGTTCCAGCAGGAGGAGGGGGGGGA
>VZTH01006150.1:174093-203872 GCA_013397815.1 Aleadryas rufinucha
TAAAAAAGGACTACCCCATGTTGTGGCCCATGTGATCCCATATCCATGGGAGAGGTGTTTTCCCGGTAACAGCTTTATTTCCCGGGCGGGGGCTGTTGTACTGAGGCTGATACGGTTTTGGGGGACCACAGATTGCAAAGGAAACCTTTTTCGTCCTTACTCGATAGAAGAATTCTTAAAATTGTGAATACTGACTTAAGAATTATGTGATATTATCCTTTGTGCTGATTTGGGGAAGGAGAAAAGGAGGAGGGGGTGTGAGTGAAAAGAGGGATTTTGCTTTGATTTTCTTATTATTTTCTTTTCTCTTTTAATTCTGTTAATAAACTTTTCATTTCTTTGATAAGTTTGAGCCTGTTTTGCATTCCTCCAAATCTCCTATCTCACAAAAGATACAGAGGTGAACTAAAACAACTACACCTGGCCATGGGATACTGGAAAAGTGGCAGCTTGAAACATCACTTGATGCAGGAAAATACCAGTGTGCAGGTGATTTTCAGAGCTGGTTTATCTGACTGTTTACTGATCAACACACCACATTTTACACCCCTCTGTTGTGAACAACAGGACCAAGTATTAGCACTTAGAGAGAGACAATGATAGGGTCGAGACTGGGTACTCAGGAATATTTTCTCTGAAGTTTTTGCTCTGAATTCAACCTAATATTGCAGAGCTTTCAGTTCTGCTTTAAAGGCAGATACATCTCTTTTTCCCTTTGAACAAAGGAAGAGATTTTCCCCTTGGTTTTGTATTTCTGAGTCATTCCACATTATAGCAAATCTCTGGCAAAGTTGCAGTTAAGGCTAAATGGTCACTTCAAATTTAAGTCTGTTTTCCAGCAGATTTATACCTTTTTAAAGCAAACAATTGCTCTTCTGGGATGAAAATTTCTCCTCATTTGGTCTTACTCTGATGTCAAAATACTCTGGAACATGGGAAGAAAAGTCAGCCTGAATCCCTGACATGGCTGAGAGCACCTCTTCCTTTCCAGCTGGTTTCCCCTGTGCTGATGGCTGAAGAAGCCATAGCTCCTCTAATTTCAGCTGTAATTAGGGGTAATTTAGCCTCTCTCTGAAAGTGAAAGCAAACAAAAATGCAGTGCTTGCAAACAGGGTGGGATGTTTGGTCTGTGGAATGGGTTATTTCTCAGGGCTGGAAGGCAGGATTTTCCATGTCTGCTCTGCTTGAGATGATCTGGATGAATACATCCGAGTCACTTTGCTGCATATCAGTGCCTCCTTCTATGGGAGAAAAAGATTCTGTCTTCTGCCAAAGCCAGGCACCAAATCCTAGCCTCGGTGCTGGTACTCCATGCAGCAGTCCCTAGGGAGTGTGGAGAGAGGAAGACCTTCACCCCAGCAGACCAGACAGGTGCAGGTGTCTGTGGCATCGATGCCATCAGTTCTTAGACCTTCCTCTGTCCGGAAGAGGGGCATGAAGATGGGGAAGGGTCTGGAGGGGCCCCACGAGGAGCAGCTGAGGGCACTCAGCCTGTCCAGCTGGAGCAGAGGAGGCTGAGGGCAGAGCTCAGCAGGGGCTGCAGCTCCTCCCCAGGGGCAGCTCCGAGCTCTGCTCCCTGGGACAGGGACAGCACCCAGGGAACGGCTGGAGCTGGGCCAGGGGGATTTGGGATGGAGATCAGGGAAAGGTTCTTCCCCCAGAGGGTGCTGGGCACTGCCCAGGCTTCCCAGGGAATGGGCACGGCCCCGAGGCTGCCAGAGCTCCAGGAGCGTTTGGGCACCGCTGCCAGGGATGCCCAGGGTGGGGTTGTTGGGGCGTGTGTGCAGGGCCAGGGGTGGGACTGGTTAATTCTTTGGGTCCTTCCAACTCAGGATATTCTATAATCCCATGATCTTCCCACACTATACCCACAAAGCAGCACCCAAAATCCTGTCTCCAGCCACAGCAGCAAGGTGACACAGCTGTCCCAGATACAAGAGAACAGCTGGAACGTGCAGAGAACATGGTGCCACCCAGGGCCATCAAGGTAGAGGTGGGAGGGAGTCACACCAAGGAGGCAGCAGGATGATATAGCACAGAAAGGGCCAACAGCCTCTGCTTTTCACAGGAGAGTGGATCTGGGAGCAGTCTGACCTCTGCCCATCTCAGCAGTGGCAGTGAAGCTTTCTTCTCTCTGTTGCTTTTTCAGGAAAGAATCTGGCAGCCCAGCAAAGGGCACCTTCTCCTCTGCTGCTCACTGCAGACCCATCAGTCAGGAGCTAAGGCTCTCCTTTCCCTCCCTTTGGAGGAATTTCCTCTACAGAGATTTTTCACATCTGGCAATGTCCAACCTTTGCCAGCCTCTCTGCTGCCCACCCCAGAATATGTTTCAGTCCTTGAGCTACTCAGGGCAAACCTTTGGGAGTATTTTCTGGCTCTGGACAGGCATCTTGCAAGCTCCTCTGGGAACCTCTGGCTCTCCCTTTCCTTTCCTGCTCTTTTTTATCCATTCCCCAATGACACAGAGGTGCCAGGGCAAGGGTGGTGACAAACAGCTTCTCTTGTCTTCAGGCAGTCAGTGTTGGAGCTGGCTGTGGCAGTGGCAGTGCTGCGAGGGCTGTGCCCCAGGGACATAAGAGGAGAGATGCAGAGGCTGTGCATCCAATTTCTCTCCGTACAGAGGTCACACATCCCCTGGGAAACAGCCCCCACCTGCCTGGCAGGGCCTCTTGCCAGGGGGCTGTAGAACTTACAGTTCTGATTGAAAGAAGACATTATGGGACTGCTGGGGATGGGGATCTAATAATTTCCTTACTGATACCTGCATTTATATGAGAAAGTGTTGTGAAAAGCAGAGTGAAAGGAGAGCTCTGGATCAGCTGGTGCAGGATTGCTCTCTGAGGGGAACTCACCCAGATGTTATTTGGTGTAATTCTGAGCATCCTGAATGATGGAGTTTCTAACTCTTCCACTTTTACAGTCTGACACTTTTTCTGACTGCTCAGTCCTACCTCTGCTTTCACACAGGCAGCTCAACCATGCTCCCTTTGAACTCTCTTCCACCATAAAATATTTCCTTTCCTTCCTTGACAGCGACATCCCTTGATACTTGGAGATTGCAATTATCTCCCTGAAGCTGAGTCATCATAATTCCAGCTGGATCTACCTCCCTGTGCCTCGATGTAGCTCCAGCACAGAGATTTTCCCTCCTCCCATTTTTAAGCTTCATCCACTGTGTCAGTAACTGGCACTTAAACTCTCACAGTCTTGCAGCAGCATTGCTGGTTGTCCATCCAGTGCCCCTAGGATGGAGGAATTACATCACCTACAGTCATTCCTCCTCCACGTAACAATTGAGTAAGACACTGTAGGTGTAGTGGAAACCATTGTGCATTACAGCAATGGGATAATTCCAAGGCTGGATGGAAAATATTCAGCCAGTCTGGACATTTAAAATGTTTTAATGCTTCAAATGGGAAGGGAAAAAATTTCTCAAACAGGGAAAAACAAAAAAAAATCAGGCCAAACTGTTTAGTGATTCATGATGTCACATTTGCCTTGGACCATTTGCATCTAAATACATATTTTATTAACATTAGTAATTAGAGCCAAAATATGTTTGAACCAGAAAACTGGCTTTTTGCCTCAAAGCAGCCAAAATCAAAATCTAGGATGATTTTAAAGCTATGCCAAACCTTTCCTTGAGGTGAGGAATACATGGAGGAGCCATCAGCTGCTGAGGAAAGCTTCAATTTATAGGGAGAAACATCACTCTTGGGAAGAACAGAAAAGAACAGACACTGGAGCCATGGTTCACATCCATCCTGGCAGGAAGGGCTGGGGCCACAAACCGCTGCTGCTGGGCCACTTGGGAAGGATTTTGCTGCAGCTCTGAGATTACACCAGATACATCCTTCAGCATCACGGGAAGAATGATCCAGGTAAAGAGAAAAAAATGGAGAAGGGAGATATTGGGATCCATCCCAGCGGGTTCTGAACCCTATGTGGGTGCCATGGCATTTCTCTGGGATTTACTGGCTCTGAGCTCCTGGCAGAAGTGCTGCTAATTTTCCTTGCTCTTTCATTATTGACCAAAGGTATGCTTATTACAGGAAGGCATAAAGTGCACGGTGAGCAAAGCTGCTGTTTGGAAAAGCCAGATGGTATTGTTCAGTGAGTCTAAGCCAAAAAGAGAAGAAAAACAAACCCAGATAAACATTCCCAGAAAGTGGAAGTGTCCCTGCCCATGGCAGGGGATTGGAACAAGATGAGCGTACCAGATGTCCATCCACACATGCAGGGTTGCCCCATCCCAGGTGCAGAATCCGGCCCTTTCCCTTGTTGAACTTCACACAATTGGTCATTGCCCATTTCGCTGATTTGTCAAGGTCTCTCTGTAGGCCCTCTCTGTCCTTGACAGAGTCAACAGCTCCTCCCAATGTTGTTTCATCGGTGAACTTGTTTAGTATCCCTTCCAGTCCTGCATCCCAGTCATTTATGAAGATGTTGAAGAGCACAGGGCTGAGGATGGAGCCCTCCTGGACCCCTCTAGGGACTGGTTCCAGTCTGATGTGACCCCAGCCACTGTCACCCCTTGGGCCTGACCTGTGAGCCCATTGCTCACCCACCACATGATGTGTTTAAGAGCCCAGCACCACACACACTCTGAGTGACAATTTTTCACTTGGCATCACCTTCAGGTGCTTTAAAGCACTTTCCTGCCACCGTGCAGCAGTTTCACAGCACAGCACAGCAAGACACCAGAAATCTCCCTCAGTTTTGTTTGTGGAGCCTTTATTTCAACCACTGCAGCTTGTGTGCACCTGTCAACTCCATCGCCAGGGGTGACAGGGAGCAGGTTAATTGTACACAGGGTATTTTTAGCTTGTAGACACCCAAAGAATAGCAAAACTGGCAGCTGAGATGCTTCCAGTGGGATGGAGAGGCAAACTCCCTCAGGGATATTTTCTGCCTGGAGAACAGTGGCAGAAAAAAAAATCCCCTTCTTGGAGGATTTGTTTGCTAAAAAAAAGTTTAAACAACATTCAGCTCAGAGTTTGCACTGAAAATCATATCCCCAAGCTGCAGTTGCTGGTGGTGGAGCAGCAGGACAGCTGAGCTCTCTGCTGGGCTCCAATAACCAGCTGGTCTCCAATGCCAGGAGTCAGTGAGGAAAAGAACACCTCTAATATCTTGCTTCTCATGTCTGTTGTTGGTGGGATGAGGTGGAGGAGCAGCTCCACCCCCTCCATAAAGGCTGGTCCAAGTCACTGTCCTGGTTTAGCCCAGCAGAGCAGTTGTTGCTTGCCAAGGATCCTCAGAGTAACACCTCCTGCATCCCTGGCTGTGGTTGAGAAGCTGCTGTAAAGACAAAGAGGTGCTGTGTGTCTCCGTGGGGCATCGGTACTCAGCTTTGCCAGCCCCACACTCACACCCATCAGCCCTCTTTGCTTCTCAGGCTGTGGCTCACATCCAGCCAGGAGCTGAAGTTTTTAGAAGCTTGAGGGAAAAAACAGCTGAAAACTTTCAGTAAAGTTGGTGCTTATTTTTTTCCTGTGGAATCAATAAAGGCAGAGAAAGAGAGCTCTGTTATTGAAGAAAGCCTCACCTAATCTCAGGTCATTTTCAGTACATTTTTGTAAACTTCTCCAGTAAAGAATTGAATCCTCTTCAGTTTGGGAGGTAAGGAAAGGTTATCCTCAGGCAACCTGCTTGTGCTGCTGAACATCTGGATACATCCAGGTGATACCGGCGGTGGTGTGGAGGGGAGAGGTGCATTCACACCACTCTGTTGCAAAAGCACCGAATCCAGAACACAAATTTTGTAACACTACAACAGGAGCAGAGTCTGCCTTAAAATCCCTTTTGGGGATGGGTGAAAGACAAGGACATGGGCGATGATAAAGGATGGACGGCTGGAATCAGCACTAGCTCACTGCCAGCTTCTGAGCCACCTCCAATAAGGACATGTGGTCTTTGGCTGCCTTACTGGGGGCAGTTTCTGTCTTTAAGTCCAAGGTGAGCCATGAGGAAGAGGGTATGAGTCCAGATTCAGCCCCATCTAGGCCAACAGTGACCGCAAGTTATTGCCACCTGCCAATGCCTTCTAACCTGCACAAAGTGGGTTTGTTGGAGCTGAGTGCACTTTTAAATGAGTTCCTGGCCAGCACACAAAGAGCCACTGCAGCATTTGGCCTTGGACAACATGGGGTGTGTCTTAGGATGACTTTATGATGTTGTATCCCCTATCACCGCTCTATGCCCAGACATGAATCTTGTGCCTTTCTGTGCCTTTAAAACTGGATGCGAGAGAAAGAAAAAAAAAAAAGCCAGACGAACTTTTCAAAGCAGTTTGTACTCCAAGGTCACTACTCCTCTGCGTTCCCCTGCTGCGGTGAGAAGAGCAGATGAAGCACCTTTCTTGCTTTTCAGGCAGCTTTCCGCTCTGTTTCTCCGGAGTGAGACACAGAGTTAAACATTTTTTTCCTGGGACTTCGGTTTTTTCCTTCTTCTGGAACTATTTGGCAATGCCAGAACATACTCAGGAGACCTTTACACCCCCCAGCCCAAAGAGGCCTATGCTGAACCCAGCTCCAGAGAAGAGAGGGAGAGAGACCACACCCACAGAAAGGTCTGAAATCTTCCCATGTTTCTCTCCGCAGCAAGAGGTTTTATTATTTAGCATTATTACTCTTTTCCTGTGTGTTTGTTAAATAAACAGGGTTTTTTCTCTTTTACTTTCCTCCGAGGAATGTTTCTTTTCCGAACCTGGTGGGGGAGGGGTGGTTGTAACCTGCCTTCTATCACAGGATATTTTCCTCCAAATTTGTCTCAAACCGGGACAGGGTGACAGCTAGTGGGGGTGATCTGGGGGTACCAGGGTGTGCCCCATGTGTTGGGTGCTCTGNAGGAAGGCATAAAGTGCACGGTGAGCAAAGCTGCTGTTTGGAAAAGCCAGATGGTATTGTTCAGTGAGTCTAAGCCAAAAAGAGAAGAAAAACAAACCCAGATAAACATTCCCAGAAAGTGGAAGTGTCCCTGCCCATGGCAGGGGATTGGAACAAGATGAGCGTACCAGATGTCCATCCACACATGCAGGGTTGCCCCATCCCAGGTGCAGAATCCGGCCCTTTCCCTTGTTGAACTTCACACAATTGGTCATTGCCCATTTCGCTGATTTGTCAAGGTCTCTCTGTAGGCCCTCTCTGTCCTTGACAGAGTCAACAGCTCCTCCCAATGTTGTTTCATCGGTGAACTTGTTTAGTATCCCTTCCAGTCCTGCATCCCAGTCATTTATGAAGATGTTGAAGAGCACAGGGCTGAGGATGGAGCCCTCCTGGACCCCTCTAGGGACTGGTTCCAGTCTGATGTGACCCCAGCCACTGTCACCCCTTGGGCCTGACCTGTGAGCCCATTGCTCACCCACCACATGATGTGTTTAAGAGCCCAGCACCACACACACTCTGAGTGACAATTTTTCACTTGGCATCACCTTCAGGTGCTTTAAAGCACTTTCCTGCCACCGTGCAGCAGTTTCACAGCACAGCACAGCAAGACACCAGAAATCTCCCTCAGTTTTGTTTGTGGAGCCTTTATTTCAACCACTGCAGCTTGTGTGCACCTGTCAACTCCATCGCCAGGGGTGACAGGGAGCAGGTTAATTGTACACAGGGTATTTTTAGCTTGTAGACACCCAAAGAATAGCAAAACTGGCAGCTGAGATGCTTCCAGTGGGATGGAGAGGCAAACTCCCTCAGGGATATTTTCTGCCTGGAGAACAGTGGCAGAAAAAAAAATCCCCTTCTTGGAGGATTTGTTTGCTAAAAAAAAGTTTAAACAACATTCAGCTCAGAGTTTGCACTGAAAATCATATCCCCAAGCTGCAGTTGCTGGTGGTGGAGCAGCAGGACAGCTGAGCTCTCTGCTGGGCTCCAATAACCAGCTGGTCTCCAATGCCAGGAGTCAGTGAGGAAAAGAACACCTCTAATATCTTGCTTCTCATGTCTGTTGTTGGTGGGATGAGGTGGAGGAGCAGCTCCACCCCCTCCATAAAGGCTGGTCCAAGTCACTGTCCTGGTTTAGCCCAGCAGAGCAGTTGTTGCTTGCCAAGGATCCTCAGAGTAACACCTCCTGCATCCCTGGCTGTGGTTGAGAAGCTGCTGTAAAGACAAAGAGGTGCTGTGTGTCTCCGTGGGGCATCGGTACTCAGCTTTGCCAGCCCCACACTCACACCCATCAGCCCTCTTTGCTTCTCAGGCTGTGGCTCACATCCAGCCAGGAGCTGAAGTTTTTAGAAGCTTGAGGGAAAAAACAGCTGAAAACTTTCAGTAAAGTTGGTGCTTATTTTTTTCCTGTGGAATCAATAAAGGCAGAGAAAGAGAGCTCTGTTATTGAAGAAAGCCTCACCTAATCTCAGGTCATTTTCAGTACATTTTTGTAAACTTCTCCAGTAAAGAATTGAATCCTCTTCAGTTTGGGAGGTAAGGAAAGGTTATCCTCAGGCAACCTGCTTGTGCTGCTGAACATCTGGATACATCCAGGTGATACCGGCGGTGGTGTGGAGGGGAGAGGTGCATTCACACCACTCTGTTGCAAAAGCACCGAATCCAGAACACAAATTTTGTAACACTACAACAGGAGCAGAGTCTGCCTTAAAATCCCTTTTGGGGATGGGTGAAAGACAAGGACATGGGCGATGATAAAGGATGGACGGCTGGAATCAGCACTAGCTCACTGCCAGCTTCTGAGCCACCTCCAATAAGGACATGTGGTCTTTGGCTGCCTTACTGGGGGCAGTTTCTGTCTTTAAGTCCAAGGTGAGCCACGAGGAAGAGGGTATGAGTCCAGATTCAGCCCCATCTAGGCCAACAGTGACCGCAAGTTATTGCCACCTGCCAATGCCTTCTAACCTGCACAAAGTGGGTTTGTTGGAGCTGAGTGCACTTTTAAATGAGTTCCTGGCCAGCACACAAAGAGCCACTGCAGCATTTGGCCTTGGACAACATGGGGTGTGTCTTAGGATGACTTTATGATGTTGTATCCCCTATCACCGCTCTATGCCCAGACATGAATCTTGTGCCTTTCTGTGCCTTTAAAACTGGATGCGAGAGAAAGAAAAAAAAAAAGCCAGACGAACTTTTCAAAGCAGTTTGTACTCCAAGGTCACTACTCCTCTGCGTTCCCCTGCTGCGGTGAGAAGAGCAGATGAAGCACCTTTCTTGCTTTTCAGGCAGCTTTCCGCTCTGTTTCTCCGGAGTGAGACACAGAGTTAAACATTTTTTTCCTGGGACTTCGGTTTTTTCCTTCTTCTGGAACTATTTGGCAATGCCAGAACATACTCAGGAGACCTTTACACCCCCCAGCCCAAAGAGGCCTATGCTGAACCCAGCTCCAGAGAAGAGAGGGAGAGAGACCACACCCACAGAAAGGTCTGAAATCTTCCCATGTTTCTCTCCGCAGCAAGAGGTTTTATTATTTAGCATTATTACTCTTTTCCTGTGTGTTTGTTAAATAAACAGGGTTTTTTCTCTTTTACTTTCCTCCGAGGAATGTTTCTTTTCCGAACCTGGTGGGGGAGGGGTGGTTGTAACCTGCCTTCTATCACAGGATATTTTCCTCCAAATTTGTCTCAAACCGGGACAGGGTGACAGCTAGTGGGGGTGATCTGGGGGTACCAGGGTGTGCCCCATGTGTTGGGTGCTCTGTGCTCAGACTTGCTCCTCAACAGCTGGAAATCTATAGGCAATATCCCAGTCCCATTCCTGGCTCCAGGGCTGAGCAGGGACCAAGTCTCAGCTGCTGCTCTCAGCCTCCCAGCCAGCTGCCCCCTCTCAAGCTTGGTCTGTGATTCATGAGCTCCTCCTGCTCTCCTCCACCCTGCTGCTTTGTCACCACCACCAATTATTTCCATGCATATTTGATTGATGTCAAAGGCAGGCTCAGGATCTTTCTTTTCCTGCTTCTCACCATTTCCAGCAAGAGAAGAAAGATTGATCCTGTCTGTCTGAGTTATTAGCCTGATGACTGAAGGCCTATTTACACTGGGACGAGGATGCTGCCCTCATCCCTGAATCTCTACATTGCTGTCAGAGATGCTCCTGCACCACCTGCCTCCAGCACACACAGGCTGGGGATTCCTGCAGCAACACAGCTCCAGCTTGGCCCTGGGATGCAGCTGAGCCATAAGCTCAGGTCCCCATGTTGCAGTCGTGGTCCTGCCCAGTGCAGGAGCATTCTCATGGGTTACAGTGGAGCTTCTCACACAGCGCATCATCAGTGGCCAAAAACAAGTGCTGGGGTAAGAGCAGAAGCACCTTGAGGTGTGTTCCTCACCTCCAGCTATTTGTGGCTTTGGGAATTGGTAAGGCTGAGGTGGTTTCTCTGTGCAGTGACTCTCTGAATTTCCCTCCCGCGTGGTTATCTGGTTCCACTCATACTCCCGCAAATGCAGCTGGATCTCGTTGAACAACCTCATGGGGACACCGAGGACCTTCCTGACCTCCCCCACACCAACAGACTGCATGACACAGATTTTATTAGATAAGGCTGGGCTTAACCTCTGTGTGAGCCTTGGCTCTGGCCCCAGGGGCACCAGTTTCCTATTTGGGAATACTTGGATTTTCCATCAGAGGCAACGAGCAAAACTCTGGTCCCTCCTGGCCTCTCTGCTCCCGCCCCTTGGCAGCAGCCGAGCCGGATCGCTTTGCTGAACAGACAGCAGGAGGCTCGGGTCAATTAGCCTGTAAGGCAATAACAGCAGAAAGGGTTAGGTAAGGATTTAGCCAAGATTAGCTGTGTTAACAAAATCTTTAATTCAGCCCTGCAGCAGATTCCCTGTGGCTGCGATGGCCGGAGGCGGCCAGCCCGACATGGAGTGGGAGAGCGGCTGGCTGAGCCCTATGCTGTTTTCTGGACCTGCCTGGCACTTTGAGAGGCTTTTGAGCAAAGGTACCTCTCCTTTCAGTGCTGCTTCCTGCTGCTAATGTTGTTTTGGGAAGAGGAGAGCCGACCCATGGATTAAGCCTTAAGCAGGGTGGACTAAGTGTTCCCATGCAGGGGAACAGGGGACTGGAAAGACCTGGAGGCACAGATAAGAGGGTGACTGCCAGGGCTGGGAGGTGATCCAAACTCCAAACAGCACATTCTTACTGCAGAGGGAAAGGAAGGTTTTTGGAAGCATTTGGTTGATTTTGAAGTTGAGCTCTGGGAAGTGGAGCCCTTCTCAGAGGCAAGTCCCAGAGCTTTGAAATCAATTCCCACTGAAATTCACAGAATATTGGGAAATGAGCCAAGGAAGCTGTTTGGAGTCAAACAACTGCACACGTGACTCTTTTCTGTAGTAAGATATTTTGGTGCAATTATTTAAAAATAGCCCCTGCAAGCTCAGCCCTCTGTCCAGGTGTTGAGGGCCGAGGCCTCATCCCATGGACCAGGGGGAGGCTCTGTGCTAGTGCCCAAGGGTACAAACACTGCCCTGTGGCAAAGGCATCCCTGTGTCCTTCCCACCACAGCTTCTGTATGGATTTGAAATTATTTTTTTCTGAAGTTACACCGGTCCCACTTAAGGGCACAGGTAACATGACTGGAGCTCTGTCTTCAAGTAGCAGCTTCCTCTGGAAAATCACCATGTAAAAATGGTGATTAAAGTGGGACAGCCCTGGACAACTTACTCTTGGAAGCATCACACCTCTTACGGAGCATCAGCATGGATGTGTACCCACGTGCTGTGAACTACTGGGCATTTACTGCTGCAGGATTCCGTGACAGAGGAATTCCTTGAGGAAAAGGGAAAAAAGGCAGTAAAAAAAAGGAACAGGAAGAAAAGAGGAGGAAGACAGGGAGAAGTTGTTGGATTTGATGATCTTATGGTTCTTTTCCAACCTAAATAATTCTAAGATTCTGTCATTATACTTGTGGAATCAATTCCAGTTTAATCCAGTTTGTGAGCAGCTGGTGGATTCTTAATGAAAAATAGGTAATAGGGCAAAAATTAGGTAGGAGAAGTTATTGTAATTAAACACATGAAGTATAGCCAGGGAAGAGACAGAGAAGAAGATAAAGGTAAATTAATTCTCTGCAACCTGCTACTACTGCTCACCTGTTGAAAAAGGCACTGCATTAAACACATTTGGTGGTTGTAGCAGATGAAGATTTTTTCTGGGTTTATAACTGTGAACAAAGAAGCAAGGGATAAAAAATTCTTGTGGGAGTGTGTAAAAAAATGTTCATGCTTGGGTCTAAATCCCATCCCTGGAAGTGTCTAAGGCCAGGCTGGACGGGGGTTGGAGCAATCTAGGATAGTGGAAGGTGTCCCTGCCCATGGCAGGGGGCTGGATCTGGATGGTCTTTAAGGTCCCTTCCAACCTAAAGCATTCTGTGAATTGATAATTTTAAATCATTTCCATCCCAGGCAGGAGAGGGGCAGCAGCCTTGGGAAGAGCATTCCTCTGCTCACGCTGGGATGGCCCAGTGTTCCTGCTTCTTCTCCTTCCTGCATTAACATCTGCCTGAACAGGCTGGTTCAGCATGTTTTAGAGAGAAACTTCATCTGTAAGGAATGGAGAATGGGGAATTGGAAATGAGCAGGGGTAGTAAGTTAATAAATTCAGTAATTACTAGAGGAAGCTAAAGGTAGCAGTAAAATGTCCTTAGGATCATGCTATGCATGCTGAGTCTGGCTTTCTGTTCCAGCTCCTATTTATCACCCGACTAAGAGATGTTTAAATGCTCTGTCACATTCACCGATATCTCTCTACAGGCCAAGAAATCCTCCACCCATAAAACATAAATTCCCAAATGGCTTTAACAGGTTCTGCTTTCTAGCAATGGCATGACTTGATTTGCAGATTCCTGGAATTTGTTGTATTTAACCTGCTGTTAAAGACCCTGCAGCATCACTGGCCTTCTCCTGCCTCAGGGAAGGGAAAAGCCAACACAAACCAGCCTGACAATAAACAATGTGCTGTCCCTGTGCAGACAAAGTCTCCGGCTGCAGCAGCAATTTCTTTCAGCTGTCAGCAAATTTGTCTCGTTTGCGGGAGGGGATTGTCCTGCTCTGTCCTGGTCTGGGGCAGCCTCACCTCAGATCTGGAGGCAGTTTTGGGCACCTTAATATAAAAAAGATAAAAAGTTATTAGAGAGCATCCGAAAAAGGGACATGAAGAGGTGAAGGGTCTGGAGGGGCCACACGAGGAGCAGCTGAGGGCACTCAGCCTGTCCAGCTGGAGCAGAGGAGGCTGAGGGCAGAGCTCAGCAGGGGCTGCAGCTCCTCCCCAGGGGCAGCTCCGAGCTCTGCTCCCTGGGACAGGGACAGCACCCAGGGAACGGCTGGAGCTGGGCCAGAGGGATTTGGGATGGAGATCAGGGAAAGGTTCTTACCCCAGAGGGTGCTGGGCACTGCCCAGGCTTCCCAGGGAATGGGCACGGCCCCGAGGCTGCCAGAGCTCCAGGAGCGTTTGGGCAGCGCTGCCAGGGATGCCCAGGGTGGGGTTGTTGGGGTGTCTGGGCAGGGTTGGGGGTTGGGATGATCCTTGGGGATCCCTTCCAGCTCAGGGTATTCTGTGATTCTATTCTGTGGTTGCCTTGTTGAAGCTCTTACTGGCAGAGCAACAAGGTAATGTCTCTCTACCTCTCCCAGCTCACAGCCTGCATCCCAAGGGAACCCCAGCATCCTGGGAATGCAGGATGGGGGATAAGGAAGGCTCAGTGTTTGGCACAGCCGTGATCACCAGCTGCCTGGTTTGGACAGAGGGTTGAACACAGTACCTGTGGCTGCTCTAAGATGGGGGCATCACAGGGCTCTTCCCACAGCTTGCAGGGTTGTTGAGACAGCTTGAGCCTGTTAGTACCAAACCTGGAAATACCAAACCACCTGTCCAAACCCTGCTTTTTTTGCAGGTGGAGATGCTCTCAAATAACCTTGACTTTTCCAGGTGATACCATGCCACGTGGCTGGTGTGGTAATGCTCCAGCTGCACTGCCCAGGCCAACTCAAGGGAGCAGGCTAGGCTTCCTCAGAGGCACCATCCTCAGGGAGCCACCAGTGAGAGCAAACCAAGCGGCCTGAAGTGATGCTGCTGATGTGGAGGCTCTTGCACTGGGCAGGGCTGGACGTGGGTGTGAGCATCCGATGCCCTCTCCAGCAGTCAGGATGCTGAATTAATGTGATGCCTTTAATTTCACCGGTGTGCAGGCAGGGCTCTCCCAGGAGCTTCCTGCCAAGCAGGGTGACTTCATGGAGATCCTCTCTGCATCTTAATGAAGATAAAAAACCTGATTATTCCACACAGAGATAATGGGTTACCCAGGATGCAGCAGGAGCTGCATGAAAGTGCAGCTGGTCGTAATCCTAGGGGGAATTCCCATCTGATCCCACTCCAGCTCTCCACAAGTCTCCTTTCTGATTCCTTTTCAGCCCCTATGAAATTTCTGTCATCTCTAAGGTCCCCCTGGCTTTGCTGCTGCCCCACCTAAGTTTCCATCCCATCCCAGGCCTCTCTCCTTTGCTCCATGAGTCACCCAGGCATTCCCAAACATACCATTGTGAGGAAGGATGCTCCACATAGAGCATAGCTGGCTCAGACAGCAATAAATACTCCAGACATTCACGGCCATCAATGCATGCTCATCCTGTCTGTGTGATGGAATTACAGTGCAGGGAAAGCCTCCAGGACTGGGATTCTCCTTTATCTGTGCCCTTCTCTGCCCAAAACAGTGAGAGGAGCTGTCTGAGCTGCCTAAGCTCACCAAGAGGTGTCAATCCATCCAGTGCTTTGAAAAACGAGCAGGTCCCCAGCTCCTCTGGCAGGAGCCTAGCTGTTGGTGTTTGGCTGCTGCGGGCCAGCAGCCAGCCTGGCCTCTTGTTCCTCATTTTGAGCCAGACACCAGTTTTGTGTCTCTCAGAGGCAGCCCTGGGGATAAAAGTGTCACAGTGCTGTGGTTTTGCTGTGTGTCCATCTCCCTGGAGCTGTCACAGCCAGGAGAGCCTGGCAACACAGGCACTTCCACCCAGGATGAGCAGCTTTGCACTGGGAAGATGTTTTGTCCTATTTATTCCTTTATCCCCGAGCAGTTGCCTGCACCCTGTAGGGTGCACATCATCCCTGTGTTATCCTGGCTGCCGGTCTTTCAGTGGGAGCTTCGTCTTGGAGCTGTGACAGGGCAGGGTCAGGCTGGAGATCAGGAAAAGGTTCTTCCCCCAGAGGGTGCTGGACACTGCCCAGGCTTCCCAGGGAATGGGCACGGCCCTGAGGCTGCCAGAGCTCCAGGAGCATTTGGACACCACTGCCGGGGATGCCCAGGGTGGGGTTGTTGGGGTGTCTGTGCAGGGCTGGGGTCTGGACTGGATGATCCTGGGGGTTCCTTCCAACTCAGGATATTTCACGATTCTGTGACTTCCAGTGATGCTTCAGAATCATCCAGAAGCTGCAGGCTCCCCTCCCCCATTGCAGCAGGAGCTGCTGCAGAGTGACACAGGACACAGCAGAGCTGCCAGTCTCTTGGGAAACCCTCTTTTCAACAAGAGGTGCATTGACGTGGCATGAAAATGCCGCAGAGAAGAGCATGGCATGCCTTGGGTCTCCCTCCAGCCTTTCCTCCATGGATAAGAGGCTCCACCAGCAGTTTTCCTTCAAGTGAGAGGAGTGGAAGGGAGTTTGCCAGATGAATTAAGTCCTCTAATTTTGTAAGAATTTTAGTGGGAGGTGAAAGCAATTTAATAGAGAAAAAGGGAATGGGGTCACACCTCTATGACTTTCCCAGAATTCAATATTTGCTGAGGAATTCCTTTCACGGAAAGCAACACAGTAAGAAGCCCCTTGCACACCAGTTTCCTCAAGGATCCATGTAAGCAAAGCTCACCTTGCCTCTCCTTTTTGGTTTTGAGTAAATGAGGAGAAAATCTCTCCACCTTTGAAACACTGAGGTTCAGTCATTAATTTTCCATTTGAAGGCAGTCAAGGTCCCCAGAGCTGCCGTGGCCCATTTCTCCATGCCATGCTGTCCGTGCTGTGCATGCCAAGCTTGGTGCCAACAGTGGTTTCCATCCTTTGCTTTCTTTTTGCTTTCTTTTTGCAGGAGAAGGATTGGAGGGATGGGGAGGTGCTTAAATCAAATAATTCTTCACAGGGAAATCGGCAGCTCCACAGGTTAAATCCACTCTTGGGCAGTGAATGAGTGAAGAAAGAGAGAAGGAGGATCCAGATGTGGCCATGAGCATCCAGGACTTCAAAACATCCTCAGGAGCCATGTGGGAAAGGCAGGTCCAGCTCTGCTGCAGGCAGAAGACACTCAAGTCTCTGGATTTCTCTCTTCCCATTCAGTTTTAAATTTTTTTTTTTTTATTGTTTTTTACTGCTGCTGTGGAGAGATGCCAAGTTAGGAAGCTGCCTCCACTTGTACATTGCTGCTACCCCAAACAGATGCCTTGCCAATATGTCCCATCTTGGGATCCCTGCTTGGGCTTAGGGAATGTGAAACCAGCTCAGAGCTCCAAATTAACCCATAAGTCACTGTGCAGGAGGAATTGGGATGTGGAGGAACGTGCCAGGGATCCTCAGCTCTCACCCTGCCACAGCCATGAGAACACATGACCTGTAGACAGAGGTGATGAATGCACAGCCCCCTCCCAGACTACATCTGCTCCAGGACTTTTAAAAAATAAATCTTAACTGAAAACCTAAAATACTAAGAGTTTTGAGGTTTTAAAATGCTCCTTGGAAATATTTTAGTGGTTTTGGTTCCAGGCCAAAATATCTTAGGTTTTCAACAACTGAAAGCTGAATGCTTTGCCAATAAAATATTGCTTGGGCATTTGATCTTCCAGTGGGAAAGAAAAACAAGACAGAAATACTTACTTTATTAAGGAAGAAAACAGTAATCAATCCCAAAATGCAAAAAAATATATATTCGACTGAGAGTTTTTGATGAGTCCTGACTAATCTTTTCTCTTTATAGTAGGAAAAAGATGATGGAGAAAAGAGACACACCATCAAGCTGGCCATGGCATCAAAGGATATGATTGTATACTGTTATATTGTACATGAATATTATTGAACTGCTGAAAAAATCCACTCCCTTGGGTAAAGGAAGCAGTGCAGGTACTTTTAAAGTGCATCTCTCTGGAAACAGGATTGGCTATTGAGTGGAGCAGGGAGACCCCGCAGAGCAGGGGGTATTAGGGACAGACACAGAGAACATCAGCTCATCTCCAAAGTCCACATTAATAAAAGCTCATACATAAATACAGATGACAGGTATTGATTTTCCTTTGCAAGCCGAGTGCTTTCTCCTGGCTAATGAAATGCAGCCCCTTCCTTAGAGAGAAGTCACAGTGTGGGGTAGCCATGAAGGTTAAATGGGGTGGGAAAATAAATAATGCTTCTCTGAGGGAAAATGCAGCTGATCTGTCCAGATTGTACCTGCTGGAAAATATCTGTCCCAGCCTGGAAATACGAATTCAGACAAAAAGCATTTTGTGTTAAGAGCACTGCTGGCACACACTGAAGTGTGTAGGGTTTCTGCTGGAATTTCTCAGTGTTCCCTAAAATCCAGAATGACTTTTTTTTTTTTTGTCTTTCAAGCTTGAAATATTTTGCTGTGATATTTCAAAATTGCATGATGTGGATCCCTCCCAGAAGACTGATTTGGGTGGAAATTTACTTTCAAAGCCTTTTTTTAGGTTATGTTTGTTTTGGGTTTTTTTTGGACTCTCATCTGCTCTCATCCATTGAGGAATTCCTAATCCAAGAACAGAGTCAGTGGTGGGGAAGGGGGCAAAGAAACACTGACTTGACTGAGAAGTTTGGTCTAGTGCAAGGTATCCCTTCCCATGGCAGGGATATGGAACTGGGTGGTCTTTGAGGTCTCTTCCAACCCAGTACCATTCTGGTATTCTAGAATTCTATGACTTCCTCCTCCACCATCTGAATCCCAGGTATGTTTTTGACTTGTGGAGCTGGGCAACTCTAGACTGTGGCTTCTGTGGCCAAATTTGCCAGATCAATGTGACACTGCACCATCCTCTTGCAGCAAAAACTGGGAAAGCAGTGTCGTCTCTCTCGTTTTCAGGAGCCCATGACACTGAGCATCGCACTGAGGAAAGAGCCTCTGACTCTGCGCCCTCCGCGCCCCGAGTGCGCTGCCCACGCCCCTTCCTGCAGTGCCAGCCCTGAGCGGCCTGCGAGGGACTGCTGAGCTGCCTCCTGTGCCATTAAGATTCCTCTCACGCCGAGCAATCGCCCTCTCCGAGCGCGGGGAGAGCCCAGCCGGGCTTTTCTTCGCAGTTGCTTTGCAGCTCTGCCTGCAGTGGTACAGAGCTGCCGGCTCAGGCTCTGCCCGGGGAAGGTTGCAAAGAACAATGTGTGTTTCATTTCCAACGGTACGGATGATTATCCGCCTCTTGTTCATGGTTTGTTATGACACATCCCAACCTTTATCATGCCACATGCCCTAGGAAGAGTTTTGTCCACTCCCTCCCTCAATGCACCTTTGCCTCCAGAAGATTTTAGCCTACCTGCTAAACAGGCTCTCCAATTATCTGAAAAATGTTACCTCTAAATCCAGTTCTTCCCCCCTTCCTAGACACATTTTACTTTCTCAAACACTTTGGTCCTGAACAGCGTCAGGGTCAGAGTTAAAGGTATTTAGAGAACTGCCTTGCTCTGATGGGCTGTAACAAGAGACAGACAGCCCCTGAGTGACGTGCCCCTCGTTAGGGCAGTGCCATGGCGGGGGAAACGGGTTTAAACTCATTCAAAACCCTGCGAGGGTGACTCAGCCGCTTGAGGCTGGATTTTGAAACCGGGACACCTGCCTGCACCCCGCTCCTGCTCCGCTGCCCTCGCTGTGCCACTGCCGCTGTAGTTTGTCACACGAGAAAGTCAAGAGGCATAAATTACCCCCCAGCAAGGGGCAGAAGGGCACAGAGCCTGCGGGGAAGGCGCCTGCATGTCCTTCCTGCTTAGCACGGAGCTGTGATACTCTTTGGGAAGAGGAGCTGTGGTTGAGGGCGCGTGAAATTACGGCTCAATTTCCATGTGCCAGAGGCAGGGAGCTGGGGGAGCCTGAAGGATGGGTGTTAGCAAGTGGTTGTGAAGTGCAGGGAGCGTGGGGCCGGCCATCAGAAATAAGAACACGGTGCAAAAACAGTCCTTGCAGCACCTGAACAGCCCCTGAGCAGGGTCAGTGCCTTCCCCAGCTCCCACCTGCTCCTTCCAGGCAGGAATAACCCATTTCCTACCGTCTTGCCAGGCATACTGTCTGTCTCTAGGGTGGACCCACAGCCTCTGGTCATACCCAGGGTGGCCCAAGGAGAAGGGCAAGACCCCCCTGATGGACACTGGCAGACCCCTTCACCATGGACGAACTGGACACAGTCAGATGCGTCTGCCACCTGAACACACCTCCCTGCCATACAAGAGGGAAGGATACAATTTGCCTCGGAAAGAGTCAGATGAATCTTGAAGGGGCTATTCCTGCTGAGGGTTAGGAGCAGACATGGTCGAGTGCCACTCTGTGTACACCACTGGTCACCCAGGGCTGCGGCTCAGGCAGCCGGGGAGCCCCGGGGCTGCCAAGGCGTGCTCCTGGGAGCAGCAGGATGTTCCCAGGAACAGCTGCTCTTCGCAGGGATGGACAGCTCTGCACGGAGCACGGTGTCACTGTAGAGCAATTAGCTCCCGTTTATATCCGTTAGGTGTGTGATTAGTGTCCCATTAATGCAATTAGCAAAAGTATGCACTTGGCACCGAGGCAGCTGCAGCTCAGCTGTGGAGCACCACACGGCGCCAGTCTTAGGGTTTTGGGGTTTATCTGAGCTCGGTGAAAAGGAAAGGCTGGTGGTCCCTGGCTGTGCACCCCACCTGCTCCCTGCTTTCTTCAGCTGCAATAAAAACCAATTTCCTACCCTCTGTCCTTGCTTCAAACTCCCAGAGCTGTTTCAGGGAGCTGACGAGAGGTGTCCCAGCTGCTTCCCAGAGCTGCAGGATGGGGAGCTGGGGTTTATCCTTTTAGGAAGTCAGAGGACCAAATCTGACCTTGGCTGGACACAGGTCCTTTTCTAAGCCTTTTATTCTCCTTGTGACTGTCCATATGGTCACTGCCAGGGGGTGAGGGTGGACAAGGGGAGGAATTACATGTCTGCCCACCGCTAGTCATACCCTGACCCCATCCTACCTCGGCAGGATATCAGCCCATGTCACAGCTTGGCTTTTGGAGTCTGACAAACTCTATTTGCCTCCCTCCTACCCACAGCACCAACACCGCTGGCCTTTCAGGACGTCGGGGAAGGAGGAGGGCTGTGTGGGATGGGGACAGGCTGTGGAGGGTCCATTTCCATCCAGCTCCACCAGAGATGTCACTTTCTCAACCACCAGTGTGAAATCCCCAGCCATTTTCTGGAAAGGCCAAGAAGCTGCTGGCCTCCCCTGACCAGTGCATTCGTGGGTAAGGGCTGAGCAGAGGAAGCTGTGGAACTGAGGAGCCAGTCCTTGCTCCAGTGAGGATGTCCGGCTTTGGGAGAGCTTCTGACCATCCTGATTAACAGCCTCTTCATCTATTCACCCTGGTGATAAGCCATGAGAGCTCTGGGCCGTGGCAGCCCTATAATCAAGATGGTTTGAAAGAAGCAATTTTCTCCTCCTGCAGCCCGGTTAATTGTATTTTAATTGCTTCCCATTTTGCGTAGATTTCCCGTGTTTGCCATGGCACTGGCTCCACACTTCTCCCTCTCTAGCGGTGCTTGACTCGCGCCTTGTCTTGCCAGGTTGGGATTTGTGATGGTTTGGGCTATGCCAAGGCCTTCAAAGCTCCCCACGAAGTTCAGGTGTAACATGCCCGAATTTCAACTTGTTGGGGTTTTAGGAGTTCTCCTTTTGTTTTTCTTTTTAAGAATTTTCCCCATACATGTTGCTAGGAGACAATAAGGACTGGATATTTAAGAAAGACAAAAGACCTGGCCACAGCTCGGGGGAGGGGTCCAGCTGGCTAGTCTCTTTTACCTGGGGTTTTCTCGTGTAGGGCAGAGATATTGTGAGACCCGGACTGGGAAAAAGGCGTTGGGTGCAGCCCTTAGCTCTCTTGCTCTCTCGGCATTCGGAGGGGAGAGAGGCTGCAGTCGCTGTGGGGAGAATTCGTCACCACTGTGGGGTTCTGCCTTCTGCTGCCTTCCTTCTACCGTGAATGGAGCTCTGCTTGCTGGAACAGCCGTTGCATTGGACCCTATTGTGAGAACTAGAACTCACTCTTTAATCAACGTTTGAAAGATTTAATAAGGGACAAAGTCAACAAGGCAAAAGGTAACAGTGCTGGGTGCATAGCCACAGCCACAGGCACACCGTTAACAGTAGCAACCCCCCCTTACATACCCCTGGGTATTGCATCAGCTAATTACATATTTATAAATCATTTTTCATATTAAAACCTTTTTTGAACTTATTAACATGGCTCCTCCCCCGTCCTGCCTTTTTAGAGCATGTGCAGTTGTCTTCGTGTAGGGAGCTGGTACTTTTCGATACATTCAAGAGATTTCGATTCCCTCATTGGTTAGAGGTCATCTAATTACAACAATCCTCCTGTCTCAATAGTATGTTCATGTTAAAAATAGCTCTAAACCCCAGTGAAATTCAACACCCAGTCCCCTCCCCTTACAACAACAAAACCACTCCCACAAAGCCCACATTACAATGTACAACATATCTGCGAAAGCCAACACTATAAAATGTTCATTTCACACTATTTAACACCCTACCTCACTAAAAGAGGGACCTTTTCACCATCTGCTCAGGTGCCTCATGGGAAACCCCCCGGCATCCCAAGCTCGACTTTCCCTGCCCCACACAGAGCTGGGCCGAGACTGCCCTGCCCCCGCCATTCCTTTGCNGACCTGTCTTTCAAGACACAACTTTTATAGGAGAAAATCTCCAGAGACTGGGCTAGGCTTTGTTCCTTGCTATCACATTATTTGTGGAGGTACTGCTTTTGGGAAAAGAAATGGAAAAGTATGGGTATTACAAACAGGTGGGAAATTTAGTGGCAGGAAACTTACCTTGTTTGGAAAAAAAATAAATCCTACCAAGCAGAATTAATTGTTTAAGACAAAACTTTTACTCTGGGGGCCAAAAGAGATGGATGAAGCCTTTGTAAGCTGATCTGAATTAAAATATGTGGGGTTTATCTATTTTAAGGTTGGGTTTGTCTGCAAGGGCTAACAACAAGGAGAAAAGGAGTTAAAACCCTCCTGACCAAAGAAACAGGGAAGCTGATGGAAGTTTTGATAAGGAGCTGGGGATCAGCATCCAGGTGGACTCAGTTGTTTTTGGAGCACCTGATCCTGGCTGGAAGCAGTGGGGCAGCTCCAGAAGGGGGTGAGATGCACTTAGATCCAGTTTGTGATTTATGTGTCAAACCCCAATTCTGGCAGTGGAAAGCCATTCCCCCTTTTCCTGGTACTCCAGGCCCTTGTCCAAAGTCCCTCTCCAGCTCTCTTGGACCTCTTTTAGGCACCTGAAGGGGCTCTGAGGTCTCCCTGGAGCCTTCTCCAGGCTGAACACCCCCAGCTCTCCTGTGTGTCTCCAGAGCAGAGGAGCATCTCCATGGCCTCTCCTGGAATCACTGGAGAAGGTCCATGTCCTTTCTTTTTTGGGGTCTCCAGAGCTGGACACATGTGCTAGGTTACAGTGTAGGACATGCCCAAAAGCATGTATTCTATCACCATCTTCATAAAATACTGAAACCAGGTGAGGCAGTGTTTTCCTTGCCTCTGTTTAATGGGCAATCAAGGACCCTGCCCATGGCTCATAGATAACTGCCTCTGGACAATCTTTTGTTAATGGGCTCATCAATGCCTTGCCCCGTGACTCATCATCCCATTGTGAGATGCTCCACCCAGAGGGAGAAACCAAACATTCCATCCTGGATATAATCTGGGATTTCAAACACCCCAGACAGCCTTTTCCCACTGGATTTCCAGAGGACAAGAGCCACAACATAGCCACCACTTGGACTTTCAGACAAAGACCAGACTCTTTTTCTACAGGATCACTGCTTTAACAGGACCACTTCATCTGAACTGCTACCAGCACCCTGACTGACAGGGTGCCAGGTTGTATTCTGACTTTGTCAGTGGTTTGCTTTTTGTACTATTGCATTTATTTTACCTTTTCCCTATTAAATTGTTTTTCTGACTTGGAGTCTCTCACTGGTTTGCTTTCAAACCTGCACAACACAGCACTCCCTGCATGGAAAGCTCTGTGGGACAGGACATTCTACAGAGAAAAAAAAGTCTACTTTATGTGCTTATTCAATGTGCAGCCTCTAAACACACCTTACCCACATTAATGCATTAAAATATAGCTCCCTTTAGCCACCCAAATAATTTTCATCAGAAATATGAGCATTTCTATTACTCTGGCTTTGGTTAGTGATGGAGTGTCAGTCAAACTCCAATCAGGATGCAATCATTCTTGCCTATAATCCAAGGCCTTTCCTGAATATCTCATCCTATTTTCCTTTTGAACTAGCCGGCACAGTCACACTTTGTTTTCCTGACTTGTACTAAGATCCTGCTTCTGTGCTTGCGTGTTTCATTTTCAGGCTGCAGTTTCCCCGTTTGTGTTTCTCCAGGTCTCTGGCTCCTGCTGTGCCAACAATTGTTCCTCTGCTATTGAGGTTGCTGGAAGTGCTTAACCCAGGGCTTCCCTTTTTGCCCCATATTTCACACCCCCACAGGCTTCTTCAGAGCCACCAGCTTCTTGGGACTCTCCAGCCACCCCACTGCAGGAAGAGCCTCATGCAGCCTCCAAGACCTCACCTGGCACCCCCAGAGCTGCAAGCACAGGTCAGGAAACCCTACTGGTTGCAACATCACTGGATCATCTGCTCTTCTAAAGACTGGCTTCATCCCAAACAAAGCTGACATCCTTCTGGAAGCAGAGAGATGTTAATAGTCCCTGGCAGTCAGAGAAGATCCTTTGGGACCAAACCAGGGGCTCTGACACCTCGTGTTTGGAGGTCAGCCACACTCAGCACACAAACCCCCCAAGACTTTGTGCTGGCTGGGCTTTGACAGCCGTGTCATCAACACCATGTGCTGGGAAGGGCAGGCAGGGACAGGTCCTTGGTGATTTGCCTCCATGAAAAATGGGGAGGCAGAAAATGAAGCAGCCAAGGACCAGGAGAGGACATGGACATCTGGATCTCAAGTATCTGCATTGGACCCACTGGGTACTGGCCCTGTGGGCACAGTACTGAGGGAAGTTGTGATCCTTCTCCTGCTGCACCTAAAATTACGGTCTGTCAGGGCAGCTGGATACATCAGCCAGCTAGCTGGAAGTGGAAGCTGCTCAGAACAGACAGCAGTCGTGTTTGGTGGGGTTGGCTGGGTCAGGGTGGGGTGCAGGGGACATTTCCTTGGGGCAGAAGGAGGCTCTGGGATGCTGAGGAGAGTCCCAAGCCCCCTTCACATTGATGTCTCCTGAAACAGGTCTCAGACCTGGATGGAGGATGCTCTGGGGCTGGAGGATGCTCTGCAGCAGTGTCTGTCAGGATGGTGCTCAGCCAGCAGAGCCCAATATTTCCCAAAATCCATAGCAAATCTGTGCCTCAGTTTCCACACTAGCAGGAGGCTCAGCAACAGCTTTCAGCAGCCTAAAAGCAACTTTCCCGTGGATAATTTTGCCTAACAGGGAGTAGGGCAGGGCCAGGGAGCTCAGCCATGGTGCTTGCAGGGACTCTCCTGGTGTTGTGGTGGGAGCAGGTGGTTGGTGACTGCGACCTGGAAAACCTGAACACTCCTTGGTGCACATCCCCATGGATGAGGGTGCCTGCTGGAAGGATGGACTTGGTTGTGGGTGAGCACATGAATTCCTGGTTGTGGGATTAACCCATCCCTGCTCTGTGCTGGTGCCAATTCCAGCAGGCTGTGTGATCACACTCCTCTGCTGCCTTCAGCACAGCCCGGGGGCTCCCTGAGGATCCTTTTCTCTGTGGCTGAGCAGACAAGCTCTCCCATGGAATCACTTGTGTCTCTGATCTTTAGTTTTCCTCCAAACCGGAAAAATATGTCCCTTTGAAATTTTCATAAGGGTAGCAGAGCTGCCTGTCTCCCACCACCACGTATGTCTGAGAGCCTTTTAACTGTGACTGTGGTGACAAATGTCAGCATGAGCCTCACGCTGGAGAGAGCAGTGAAGGAGGAATATTGGAATTAAAGGATGAAGTATTTATTTGGGAGTTTGACAGTGCTGGAAGGACAACACATCACAGACAAGAGGCATCTTGGGGTGGACAGTGCTGAAAGCTACAACTGAACCCACTGGGCTGTAAAACTGCCACGAGATTTCCTCTCCCTCCCTACCTCCCACCCTTTCCAGAGTCCTTACCTGCCTGGGAAGGTACAACAGGGTTCAACATCCAGGAATGGCCCAAAGCTGTGGACCACCAGACAGATATTTGTTGTCTGAGGAAGGGGAATGACAGTCCCTCTTTGCTTTAAATACCAGCCATAAACCCTCTGATTGATGTGCCATGGAACTGGGAGGTCCTGGCTCTGGCAGTGGGGATATTTGCACAGGGCAGCTTTGCTGGAAGGTGGAATGAAGGCACAGATCCT
Organism: Aleadryas rufinucha; assembly: GCA_013397815.1. Classification (NCBI taxonomy): domain Eukaryota; kingdom Metazoa; phylum Chordata; class Aves; order Passeriformes; genus Aleadryas; species Aleadryas rufinucha. The sequence continues at coordinate 199,640 of VZTH01006150.1, forward strand.
CTGCAGGGAATCAGGATCATGAGCTTCCTTCTGCCTCCATTCAGGCTCTGGAGGGCAGGTTTTCTCCATTGCTGGCCCTTGGTTTGCTGGGGATGTATCTCAGGGCACCCACACTTTGATCCTAGGTGGTGGGGCTGAGGGTGGGGAGTGACTCCAGGGCTGGAGACAACCTCCATGGTGGGTTTAATGTGTCAACCAGATAAAGCAGCTAAATAAAAATCCATCTCTGTGTGCTGGAGAAGCTCCTGTGCCTCATCCCACTGGGATATCCCACAGCACCACAAGATCCCATTCTTGGGGTCCCGTTTTGCTTTTCCCAGCCCTGAGAGGTATCAGGATAACATAAAGGGTTAACACAGGATGATCTCAAGAGGCTTCAGCCTTGTCAAGAGGACTGGATTGGCACCTCATTAATCTCAGAATTACTTGATAACTTTAAATACAATCATGTAATCAGCAGGAACCTGTAATTATTATTTATGTGCATGGTGCTTACTAAATTACAGTGCTCTCCAAGGCTCTGTGTGATGAACAAATTAATTCTGCATCGGAAGAACTTGACCAGAAATCTGTTTGTGTCTGAATTTCACTTGTAAACATTGATGTATGAAATGAAATTCAAGTTTAATTGGCCCTCCCTCCCACTGTGAAACACATTACATTTTTATTCTGTCCTAGCTCAGCTGGCAAGGGGGAAAACTTGGAGGACTTTCTCCAGCCCTGATAGTACTTGTCTGGAAAACCCATGTGGGATTCTCTTGGATGAGATGGTGTAGATACCTTGGTGGAGAGCCACCTCCATGCTCTGGGCATGTGGATTTAGGGTAGAAAGGAGACAAAAAAGCCTCTGGACCAGCGGGATGCTGAGCCCAGTGCAGTGTGAGGATGCTCCCATGGAAACTGGGGAGGGGCCATGCCAAGGTCGTCTTTTCCAAAAGATAAACATGCCCCGAAAGTCCTTGTGAGAGGAATTGAAGTAACTTTAATCAAACAAGACAGAGAATACACACACTTCTCCAGCTACGGAACGCAGAGTCACATCAGTTGGAGCAGACCACCAAGAGGAGAAGGGAAAAACAGTGATGTGAACACAGATGCTTCTGTTTGGGTTTCTTTCTTTGGTTTTTCAATTTCCAGCTTCTTTCCACCAAAAAAACCCTCTTTAGAAAAATCCAAATTGAACATGTAGCAAATAATTTTTTGGCAACATCACTTGCAGGGACGATGAAAAAAGCTCCCTGGGGCATTTCCCCTTCTCCATTGCCAGCAGATCTTTATTAACTCCTGCCAAAGTACCCAACAGAGAAACCAAGACACAGGAGAAGACACAAGTCTACTTCTTGTAGGGCACCAGCAGAAAGGATCCATAGAGCTAGGAGCTGCCACTTTTCCCATTGCATAACTCCAGGAGTCTTTTTTACTCCCGTATTGTGGAGAATGGGCAGTTTCTGGGACTGTTGGCAGTGGCTGAACTTGAACAAAGACTGAACAGGGTGTGGTCCGTGTTGTGGTCACTGTGTCATACTGGGAGCTGTTGCTGTTCCCAGCAGGCTGTTGGAGTCAATGGGATATTTTCAGTTTGGCTGCACTGTAGCCATGCAGGTAGAAAACCAAAATGGGAGGGAAGTGGGAGGCATTTGCTCCAAACTACTGAATTTCACAAATGTTTGAAGAAAGAACTGAGAGGTTTTTTCCTACACCTCCTTTTAAATTAAAAAAATGCAAGATTTTATTCCTTTCTGTGGTATATCCTGAGGAAATCACAGAGTACTGCAATTTCAAAGATGCTTAATCTCCCCAGGCAGGAAACACTTATGCCTGTTCTTTATAGTGGGGAAACTTAGGCACAGAAAGGTGAAGGGGCTCACATGAGACCCTGTATGGTCCCAGTGGCAAAATCCCTGGGGTGCAGAGGGCAGACAGCGCATAAACCTGCTGTGATCCATCCCCTGCCTGGGCATCCCCAGACCTTGTATGGGGCAAGGAAAAGGTGGCTCCAAAGAGGTCAAGGCAAACCCCTCCACTTGCATGGACCTCTCTGCTCAGCTGCTTTCAGTGACCACATGGAAGAGGGCAATAGGAGAGGGGGAACTGGGGACAATCTGGAGTCCCCAGCATGGGGACGGAGATAGGAAGGGAGGGAAAGGAAGAAAGGAGGCTGCCGCTCCTCCAAGGCACTTAACCCCAACATGGAGATGGTTTGGTCCCATCCCCTGCACCAGAGCAAGGAGCAGCTTTGGCACTGGGCCCACCTGCCCAGGTAAAAGCAGGGCAGGGAGGAGGGGGCAGAGCCAGGGCCTGTCCCTGTGGTAGCTGCCTTTGGGGACCTCAGCTACCACTCCACTGCAGGGCTCCCTCACCTTTCTGCCCTCTGAGCAGGGACATGGAGTCAGCCTGAGGCCCAGGAATTTGCAGAGACCTGTGCATCCATCTGGGCTGGACCAGAGGATTTAACTAATTCCTGTGCTTCCCTCCAGATCAAGCCCACTCGGTGTGGCTGTTCAGAGCCCCTAGGACCCATTCCCATGGGGGAGGGTTCCCTCCCCTCTCCCACCCCATTGCTCTAACCCCATCCTTGATGTCAAGATGAGAAATGACCTGGTCAGACCAAGCAGCAGTTACAGGACATCTGGAGATGTAGCAAGAGACACGGGAAGGACTCAACCCCAGTAGTACAAAAACACAGCCACATGAAGCAATGTCCACAATCACTCCAGGGCTCTCCATCCATCCTATTCCAACACAGAGGACTTTGGCTCTTCTAGAGGGTTCCCCCCCACCAGCAGCATTCCAGCATGTGCTCACTGGAAGGCTGACCCAGCTTCCCAGGGAATTAGTCCCATAAGCTGCCCCAGTAATGTCCTGGTGTCCTGTCACCTCAAAGCAGACAGACCCAATAAGGGCAGTGACACAGGACATCATACCCAGGATGGAACCGGCAGAAGGCTGCTGCAACCTCTCCAGGCTCCTCTGGCTCCTTCTGCCACACCAGCAGGTCACACAGCTGCCAGGGAGATGACAAAGCAGCATCTCAGCTGTCCTGTCCTCCAAGCCTGCCCAGCATGTGGGGCAGGAGCTGTGCAGGTGTCCCATGACCAAGTGAGTTCATGCTCTCCTCCTGAGGCTGGGGCCACAGGCAGGATCTGGCCCTGTGCCGTGCCCCCTTCTCAGGGGTCCCCCACAGTGGGGACATCGGCTCCCGGTGTGGCCGCTCGCTCCCGGCTCAGACGGCCGTGGATTGCTTGATGCTGTGGAAGCTGACGCGGGTCGGGGAGGTGGGGATGGACATGGCCCTCGCCACACGGGCACGGATGGAGTGCTTGTCCTGCCACCGGTGCCACCGCTTCCGTACGGCCGATCGCACCTGTGTGACATGAATGAGGGACGTTTAGTCATCACGCAGAGGCTGCTCAGAGGCACCAGCTATCCTCCTCAGTCTTCCAGCCAAAAAAGCATTAATATGTCATTTGCTAACAAAACAGGTTCATGTGGGGTAAACTTTCCTGAGCCAGCAAAGGTGTGAGAGCATTTGGAGGAGGCAGAGGAAAGAGCTGCCCAAATATTTGGCCCCAGGATTTGCTTCTAGTCTCAGCTCCTTTACTTTCTGCTATTTGTATTATGGGTAAGAGCCTGGGAGATGTTCTCATCCATGTGCAATCCACATGTGTATGAGGCTCACCCTGGGGAAGGATTTCCCTGGGATGGAGAGGACCCTTGGCTCTGCTGCACCAAATCACATAGGTGCACCCTGAGAGCATCTGTTCTTGGGGGTGGATTTTCCCCCTCCAGAGGAGAAGACGGACAGCAGCCATTCCTGTCTGGGCAAAATCTGAGGCTGTAGATGTACCTGGGGCTGGAGGTGAAGCAGCAACTCTGATCATCAAAGACCTTCAGATGGGGAATTAGGGACCAGCACCCTCCAAGCCCTGTGCAGCGTCAGAGCCTTGGGTTGAACTTGTCTGCTTGCAAGGAAGGGTGTAGAGCCCCTGTTGGGTTTTTATTTTCTTTTCCTCTTAAAAATTTTTTTCTCCATACACATTGCTGAGGGGGAGCAATTACCAAGGTACTTAAAAGAGACAAAAGACCTGGACACGGGGAGGAGCGCAGCTGGCTGGCCCCTTTACCTGGGAAGAGGGGGTTGGGCAGGGCCCTAGGCCACTTGTGCTCTCGGCATTCAGAGGGGAAGGAAGCTGCATCGCTGTGGAGAGAATCCACCATCACTGCAGGCTTCTG
>VZTH01006150.1:203911-230642 GCA_013397815.1 Aleadryas rufinucha
GGCTGTGAGCGTCACTGCACTGAAGGGGAAAGGGCCTGAGAGCCGAGAGAGGCTGGCACTGGGTTACTGGTTCTGTTTGGTATCACTGCCGTAGTTATTGTTGTTTGTTTGCCCTGTTTTTTTAATATATCTATTAGTAAAGAACTGTTATTCCTATTCCTCATATCTTTGCCTGAAAGCCCCTTAATTTCAAAATTATAATAATCTGGAGGGAAGGGGGTTGCATTTTCCATTCCAAGGGAGGTTCCTGCCTTCCTTACAGACACCTGTCTTTAAAACCAAGACACCCCCACAAAAAACCCTAGCCCCCGTGCTCACCTCACTGTTCAGGAAGCAGTAGAAGACAGAGACGAAGAAGCCCTGGAAGGAGACAAGCAGCAGAGTCATGGCCAACAGGTATCCCCAGGCCAGGAGCTTTGGAACAGCCCTGGGGTTTGGGGATGTCTGGTTTTGGGAGGGGGCAGAAGGGGATGAGGCACCAGCCAGGAGGGGTTCCTCCACATCCCTTGGTGAGAGGACTGGGATAGAAGCGACTGTGGAGGACTATTACCTGGAAGGACTCCAGAAAGGAGTTGAAATAGATGAAGACTATCCTGGAGATCTCATCCTCCCCTGGGTTGACAAAGAACAGCATGTAGGTGATCCCCAGCAAGGGCAGCAGCACCAGTGTGGCCTTGACTGCTTTCCTAGGGAGAAAACAGGGACCTGAGATGCTACAGTACAGCCCTGGGCACAAGGACTCTGCCTATCCCACTGCCAGCACCAGCATGGCTTGGACTGGTCTGCTGGGACTTGAAAACCAGTGATTGGGGGAGGATGGAGACAAGTTGGGCTGCTTTCCAGTGCAACTCCCCAGGGACTAGGCTGGTTTGAGCACTGAGCCCCTGCTCTGCTTCTCCACCCAGAAAAGGGCAGTGGAGAGCAGAGGCCTGACCTTGAGCTGGCATGGAATGATTGCTTGGCAATCATTGAGCTACAGCTCAATTAAAAAGGAATTAAGGAGGGTATAATAATTCACACCCCTCAACACGGTTTATGAAAACCTTATCTCAGGTAATTAATTTGATATCTTGATGAAATTACAAGTGCAGTTTGTGAAAAGTCACAGTGCTGATACAGAGAATGTGGGAAGGATTGGGGCTTGGCACCTCATTCCTTTGGATCAGGGGACAAGAACAATACCAAGTCATCACTTTTTGCTTAAAGATCCTGTTAGACAGATTCCAACAGTAGATGAACACAGGGAAGGTCATCCCTGGAGGGTCTGAGCTGGGCAGGGAGGGACCTGTTTTGCATCTCTGACCTGGAAGAGAGAACAGTCCCTGACACAAATGAGCTGATGATATGAAGGAGCTGGAGGGAACCGAGGACAGGAGCTGGAAAACTACAGTACAGCACATTCACTGGTGTAGCTTCTCCAGGGGAGCAGCCATGGCAGCAGGGGACACATCAGCTTTTTACCATCTAAGGTGAGCAGGAGTCTTCCAGGGCCCTCCCTTGCCTGGTTTAAGCAGGAGTGCGCAGTTTATAACCTGCCAAGTTCTCCACGTTTTCCTGTCCCACAGAATATTTCTGGGAAATGAAAATGTTCTCCTGCCCAAAGGTGATAAAACCCTCCCAAAATGAGGCAAATACTGGACAACCAAAAGTCTCTCAAAATTGCTGACTGGGGCCAACCAGCCTTTTCCCAGAACCTTTATCTTTGCTTACCTCAAGCTGAAACCCTCATCCCTGTTCAATACTCTGTGACGAGGAAAGCTGGCACTTCTCAATAATAGAACCAGAATTTTTCCCTTTTCAGCTGAAAAAGCCACCCTCCACCTCAAAACAGTTTCACTTGACCCAGCACACAGAGAGATTCCCCAATTCCTGCCCACAAAATGATCCAGACAGAGGCAATGATGAAGCCCAAAGTGTTTTCTATTCCAGGTACTCTGGGGAGCTGCTCTGACTGTGCACCTCTTATGTCGTCTGCAAAATATTCCCCAGCAGGCAAGGAAGGGTTAAATCTTCCTGCCTTGTGCTGTGGGAATACTGTCTCCCTCTTTACAAGGAGGTGTTGGGGTGGCATCGATTCATCACTCCTTCCTCAGCCTTTGCTTTTCTGTCAAGCAGTGATTTAATTCTCACCTCCATGCCAGGATTTGCAGCTCCCAGCCTGGAGAGCTCATCAGGTCCCACCAGAACAGGCTTTTGCAAAGAGACTCAAATCCCAAGGGTTCACTTCAAAGGCAGAAACAGCCATCCACACTCTACATCACAAGGCTCTCCCTGGCCAGGAGAACAACCTCAGATTTAATGACCATGTGCTTCCAAAGAGCATTTGAGGTGCTCTTAGGTGTCTCTCCATGCTCCCAACTCCTTGCTACCTGGCAAATGGGGCTGTTCCATCCCCACCAATCATGGGGGAACCCAGTTCCTAGGCTGGCTTCCTGTAGGGTCGCTCATGCTCTTACCTGTACTGGATTGTCTCTGACGTGGTTGAAGCTCGAAGCTTCGTCATGAGGATTCGGACAATGTTGAATAGAAAGATGAAGTTGATCTGGGAGGAACAGGGTCCCTGGTTAGTATCTGCTCCCCCAGCATTTCTCCCCATTTCCTCAGCAATGGGGGGAGGAAATGGGGGAGCCAGGGGAAATGGGAATGTTTCCTCCTGAACCTGATCCATGCCCTCCATGGATACTGCCATCCATGCACCATGAGAAGATGTCTGCCTTGATTGTTTTTAAAACACTTAAACAATAAGATTTAGGAGTTTGGTCAAGGATCAGGGCAGCAGGGCATGCCAGGAGATTGCCAAGGAAGAACAAGTTCTAGAGAAAGGGCTGAAGGTGAAAAAGTTTGAGGGAGAGGAAGAATCTAAGGTGAAGAGTGGCTGCCATCACAGCCAGGATCTGCCTGGCCGCTCTCCCAGCTGCCTAATTGCTAATGAGGGAATGGAAAGGCATCCCTGCAGCTGAGCACAACTGACAGGGCTTAGCAGTGACCAGGCTGCCTGGTGGGCTGGGAAATGAGAAGCAGGATCTATTATTCCGTCATGCTGGTGATTTTTACTCCCTTGAGTTTTCTCAGCGTTGGGCAAGGAGGAAGAAACAGTTTTGGGACTTCGTGCTTTCCCTCTGCAAACAGAGGCTGGACCCCCAGCTTGTGACCTGCCACCTCTGCTCTTCTTTGCCCCTCCCCAAAGGACAAAGCCCCAACAAACTGTGCTCCATGTGACCCCTGATTCAAGCACTGGTGCTTAGCTGGAGGCCAGGAACAGAGAGGTGGAATCAGGATCAGGGAATGGAGTCAAGGATCCCAGGCTTCTGCAAATGCTTGGCAAAGCATCCACCCATACCCAAACAGTGCCAGGGCAGGGATGGAGGGACCTACTGATGCATGTTGGAGTCTGCCGATGGGACATCCCTGTCAGAGTGGGGTCTCCAGGCTCCTTCTGCAGCCCATCCCAAGCCCAAAACTGATCAAGGGGCAGTTTGGGTGAGGGACAGTGCTGCTGTGGGGCAGCAGAACCAGCCCCAGCAGAGTGAAGCTAAAGGAGGGGGCGAGACCCTGTACAGGAGCAGCTGTGTCCCACCTGCACACAGAAGGACTCTGTATTTAGCACACAAAGTCACTTTGCTCTTACCAGAAGCACCAGGATCATGGGGCCTTGGTAAATGTAGTCAGTATAAACTCCCGCTCGCTTCCCAAACCAGCACCTGCAAGGCAAGGACAAGTGGTGTCGGGGACAAGAGGTGTCAGGGACAAGCCTGCCATGGGAGTGACCTGGATTGATTCCTGTCCTTGCACAGTCTCTGTAAGTAACTGTCCGTGAGGTGAAAGCACTAAAACTCAAACTGCTGCAGCCATTGTGGAATATCTTCACTGGGAACTCAGGAAAAGGAGGTGCATGTGGGCTTGTGGGAGTGTTTATGAGCCCCATATGGATGTGGGAACTGCTTATTGCAGGACAAGCAGGGACACCCTCCTTGCAAAGGAGGTGACTGTCCTGCTCTGCTCTGCATGGGGGCGGCCTCACCTCACATCCTGGGGGCAGTTTTGGGCACAACAATATAAGGAAGATCTAAAGCCATTAGAGAGCATCCAAAGGAGGGACATGAAGATGGGGAAGAGTCTGGAGGGGCCACACGAGGAGCAGTTGAGGTCATTTGGCTTGTCCAGCTGGAGTAGAGGACACTGAGGTCAGACCTCACCAGGGTCTGCAGCTCCTCCCCAGGGGCAGCTCCGAGCTCTGCTCCCTGGGACAGGGACAGCACCCAGGGAACGGCTGGAGCTGGGCCAGAGGGATTTGGGATGGAGTTCGGGGAAAGGTTCTTCCCCCAGAGGGTGCTGGGCACTGCCCAGGCTCCCCAGGGAATGGGCACGGCCCCGAGGCTGCCAGAGCTCCAGGAGCGTTTGGGCAGCGCTGCCAGGGATGCCCAGGGTGGGGTTGTTGGGGCGTGTGTGCAGGGCCAGGGGTGGGACTGGGTGATCCTTGTGGGTTCCCTCCAGCTTAGGCTATTCCATGATTCTCTAATCTCACACACACAGGTCTGGGTCAGCTCTGTCCCCAGCAAACCCTGTGGGAGCTCACTCAGGTGTATCCCTGTCCTGGGACACCTTGTCAGGGTTGTTCAATCAGTGCCTGTGTGAGCAGCATGGGGCTTCTGAAGTCAGCAGGGAAAACTACCTGTGGAAAACAGAACAAGCTGCCGTTCATCTCAACGGGCTCCTTTCAACTTCCTACTCTGGGATGAACTCTCAGGTACCTTTTAAGACCTTCATTAGCAGTTATCTGTGAAAATGGCTCAGGTGGGGGTAATTTAGAGCTCTGCTGGTTAAATCCCAGCTCCCTTTAGCAAACCTATTGTAGGAGATCTGGTTTAATCTCTTTTTTCCCTTAAAAATCACATTTGCCTTTTGAGGAGAAACAAGCAGGGGCAGGGCTCATGCTGCAGAGAGCTGAACGTTGGGATAAAAGAAAGAATGGAAAAATATTCTCCTTTTTTCCCTCCCTGACAGAGTCCCTGACACAACTGGTCCCTGAGGGTTTGGGATAGAAAAAAGAATGAGGGATAAGAGCAATCAGGCTCACTTCTCGTTGTCATAGTAGAGCTTCCCGATGGCCCAGGCGATGATGATGGGAAAGGGGATACCTGCAGGGGAACACACAGGTGAGTCTCAGGGTTCAAGGTCGCCACAAAACCACACTGTAACGGGGTTTTCTCACACACAAACCACCCAGTGAGATGACGTGTCCATGCATATCCCATCCTCCTGCTCCTGGCACCCTTTTTGCAGCTCTTGGTGTGCAAGAAGAACTGGAGCAGGGGATGGAAGCACTCATCACTAAACCCTGGGTACCACTGGGTGAGGGGAAGCCTGGCACTCACACCAGCCAATGCAGATAAACATCCACTTGCGGAGCTTGTCCGTGGAGTAGGTGAGCACGATGGCAGTGTGCAGGTAGCAGCCCTCGCCGAACATCCAGAAAAAGTTGGTGACGTGGAAGTAATTGTAGGCAGTAGTAACCAAGCGGCACCAAACCTGCCAGGAGATGTGGAGCCTGTTGAGCTTTGTGTCACAGTGGTGCAAACAATGCACGGAGCAGCACAGACCCCGGCAGAGCAATCAAACCCATGTGTCTCGTACACCTGGGTTGCCTGCCAGCCACCAGCCAGCCCTATTTGCCCTCTGAAGTCGCTTTTGTAGCCATGTCTTAGTGACTTCAAACTAAAAGAGAATAGGTTTAGGGAAGAAATTCTTCCCTGTGAGGGTGGTGAGGCCCTGGCACAAGTTGTCCAGAGAAGCTGTGGCTGCTCCACCCCTGGAAGCATACAAGGCCAGGTTGGACAGGGCTTGGAGCACCCTGGGATAGTGAAGGTGTCCCTGTCCATGGCAGGGGGGTTGGAACTAAATGATCCTTAAGGTCCCTTCAGACCCAATCCGCTTTGTCTTCTGTGATCTCCAGGGTCCTCATACCCCCCAGCTGCTCAGGACTGGGCTCAGCCTGGCAGAGCTGCACCTACCACGTTGCTCTCGTGCACCTCTGGGTTCATGGTGAGCTGCACCACAAACCACGTGGCATTGCGTAGGATGAAGGCTGTGATCAGGTTCCAGTGGATAATGTTTCTCAGGCACCGGATGCTCCTGGACAGGGGTGGAACAAGGCACCATCAGAGCAGGGGGTGGGGGGGGACTGAGGACAGTGCTGTTTGTGGAGCTGAGTGTCTCTGTTGGGACCCCAAGGGTGACCTGCTGGGACCATGCCCTGGGTGAGGTGGACAGGAAGAAGACCAGGAGGTGGAAGGCACCAAGGAGGACCCTCCATAACCAGGTGCTTTAAAAAAGCAGCAGAAGAAAAACAACTCTGAGATAGGCAGGATCCCTCCAGCCTGGAGAGAAGTGGCTGTGGGGGAGGAGATGGCAAAGCACAGGGGCTAGGTCCATCCCTGCCTGAGGTGACCTTGCAGGAACACAGCAGCAGATTTGCCACTCACCGCAGGCGCATGAAGAGGACAAAGGCCACGAGGAGGGCCCCCAGCGAAACACAGTGGCCCAGGTAGTTGATGATGACGGCGATGTGGTAGTGCAGCTTGCTCTTCCTCTGGGGGGGAGATGGGCAGAGGGTCTGCAGCAGCCCCGGTACCAGCACAAACCCACCTCCTCCACCACCACCACCTCACCCCCAGCAGCTGCACCTCAAATTTTGGGCCCTTTTTCACGAAATTGGAGCCCACCTGGGGGCAGGCCAGTGGGAATGGAAGGAGATGGGGCTAATGTGGGAAGGAGAGGCACCAGCCTGCTTCCACATCCCACTCATACCAGGGCAGCTCATAGGACAGCTCAGTGCTGGGACATCTCAACCCATCCTCTGGGGAAACCCTGCTAGAATTCAGCTGAGCTCACTGGAATCTTGTATCTCAGTTCATCCCCCATTGCCCTGGGGGCAGCTGAGAGGCTGGGATGAATTTGGGCAGAGGGAAGGTGTGAGTGATAATTGAATTAATTGATCACTCCTGCTGTTAGGCACTCATCCAACCTGTGAATTAGCAATTAAGTGAGTGAGAAAACCATTCCTGGCAGGAGATATCAGCATCTTAAATACCAGAGTTGATATCAACTGCAAATGAACAACTCATATCTCTTCTCCTCTGCTTCGAGGGGTGGCTTGACCTACTCAGGGGCTTGATCTCCATTTCTTTGTCTCTTTTAGCTTCCTAAATATCTCCATTATTTCATTGCCAGTAGGGAAGGATGGGGTTTTCACTGAGTGCTGTGTCAGAAAGGAGCTGCAGGAGAGTGACAGGGCTGATCTGTACACAGAGGCCCTCGGGAGCTCACACTGCCAACCCTCTTGGATTTTTAATGGAAATGTAAACAGGCATGGCTTTATTTCTGATGGGGAATAAAAATGCAAATAAAGAAGGGGGTCATAATTGCCACATGCAACTTTATGCTGGAATGCTGCTGCATGCTCAGCCCTCAGCTCCCATGGGCTATTCCTGGCCTGGATGCTGTTGCCTTTCAAAACTCCATCATCTCTCACCCTCCTGCCAAGAGCCCAGGGACTCCCCAGCTCCTACCTCTTCACTGAGGATCTCCTGGCACTGGGAGTAGTTGACACGCGCTGCCCAGCTCCCGTTAGCGAGGCATTCTCTGTACCCATTATCTGAAAGAGAGGATGCCCGTCCAAGGGTTAACACAGCATGGGGATGGGCACAGGCATGTGACCTGACTGTCACTAATGCAGGGCACTGGCATCAGGCCAGTGGCATTTTCTGCTCTGAAGGCAGCTCAGCTACTGCCTTGGTCACAACTGCAGAACCAAAATCCTTGGAATATTTCAGACCCACTCAAGAGCTTTGGGTCTGCACCAGCTCTGCCCTTGGCACTGGGGGACCCCAACACCTCCTCACCATGAACAGGGATGCAGCGGAAGCAGTACCAGTTAGACTCTTCTTCCCTTTCTTTCTGCTGTTTGCTTGGGTGATCATGTGCCATCCCAGGATCTTTGCTGAGATGGCACCATGAAGTTTCACTTCTCTTCCTGAATTAGGAGCTTTTTTTGCCTCCCAGTGAGGACAGTAGGTGGCAAGGCTGATTGGGAAGGAATGGCCACGGCGCCCCAGAGAGTCTGTGATTGGTGTCAGCACTGGGGTGAGACTGGGCTTCCATTAATGGGAGACCGTGAGCCTCGTCAGGGTGATGGGGTGGGAAGGATTCACAGACAGGCTCGAGTCGCAATTAATGCAGAGAGGCTCCTACAGTGGCACAGGAGGCACCGCAAAGCAGGAGCTGTGTCTGTGCCATCCTCCGTGGCTGCAAGAATGTGCAGGATGAAAAAATTTATGTTTTTTGTGGGAAGCAAGGTGTTTCTTTCATCAAAAACAGCACTTGGGTGGTCAGAAACTCAACCTTATGCTAGGAATGGCTTTGGGCACTTTTCATATGCTGTCGCTTTATCCTCTGCTCCCAGTGTGTCACTGGCAGTGACAGTGCAGCCACCTGTGCTGGGAGGGGACGAGGTTCAAAGTCCCCCAGTCATTGCTCAGATGGGGGCTTCAGACCCCTGTGCCACCTCCAAGGGTAGGGCAGGATCACTCCTCTGCCTCTGTCCCCAAGATGGGGACATCAGCCCTCTCCTCCTCCCAGGAGGACCTGCTTATAAAGCTGCTTCTCTGAACCGACCCTCCCTGAAAACTGGGATCTGAGGTGCTGTTTTCTTTTTTGGTTGATGAGCTTTGTTCCCAGAGGTGTACTGTCACTCGTGTCCCAGAACCCTCGCCCGCCGTGTCCCCAGCAGTGCTGCCCCTCTTACTGGTGGTGTTGTACCGGACACCATAGAAGTACTCGGGGCAGGGCCGAGCCACCAGCTGTCCCACCGCGCTCCGGGGCCAGCATGTGCCGATCAGGTCCACCGAGGCGTTGCACTGGGGACCTGCAGGGGCGAAGGGGACAGGGTTAGCAGAGGCCTGTGGGCCACCATAGGCCACTTCCAGGCTGTTGAAAGGTCAGGATTTGCCTGGAGAGCTGGGGCTGCTGGATGAGCTGATGGGTCATCACAAGCTCAGTCCCCAGAAAACCCTCATGGCAGACACCACATGGGGGCTGTGCAAGACTTGCAAGGGCTAGTTGAGCCATCCTGGCCATGGCTATTACTCTGGTCCTGTCTAAACTAATGGGCTAAGCCCAGTTCTGGCACAAACCTGGTTTTAGACCTGGCTTCCTAGACACTTGGGGTTCCCTGGCTCTGGTCTCCCAGCCCCGCTCCTTCCTTCAGCTGTGACTTTGGCACCCAGCCCCACAACAGGCAACAAGCCAGACTTGCTCTTCCTCAGTGGTGCGTCCAGTCTGGTTTTAAGCCTCTCTAAACATCTCACACCTACTGGCTGCAAAATCTCCTTTCCAGCCATTCCCGTTGGTCTTTTCCAGTCTTTCCCGGGTAGAAAACTCCAAGGCTGCTGCTGCTATTTCAGATTTCAAGGATTTGTGTGCTTTTCCCAGCTACACAAGTGTGCTAATGTAGGCATTAGGTAGGCCAGATTGCAGGCTTTTTTATGTATAATTTGTGTATATTTAGAACAACATGTACTGTAGCTAAATATGTCCCTGCTCCATCTCACAGTGAGGTCGGAAGCACAATGGCTGCAATATTCATATGCTACAATCCAAGACAAGCAGCAGACGGGTGAGCAGGAGATGCTGCTGTGTACTGGAAGGGGCAGAGTTCAGTCCAAACCACTCCTGGGTACCAGAGATGTTTGTGCTGCTGGCACAGAGACAGAAATTGCCATTTCCTAAGACAAAACACCCATATTCACAGCTCCTTGGGTGCGAGGATACAGCGTTTCCTCTCCCCCTGGATTTGTGGTTGTTATTTGAATGCCTTTCCTAAAAATTCCTGTGGATGGAGCTGACTAAAGAGTGACCAAAGAAAAAAAGCAAAATACTGTTGATGATGATGATGATGAAGGTTTTTATGGAGGAGTATTTTTTCACTGATTATCTGAAAAACTGGCTCCTTGTTATTTTGCAATGTTCTCAGAGAAAATTTTCAGGGCTTTCAGTGTCTTCTTCAAATATCTTAGCAAGGGAAAACAACTTCCAAGCGTGTGAGCTGGGGAAGCATCAGAGCATGGTGAGTGTTACCTTCTGCCTCCCATAGCTTGTAGGGAGAAATTAATTTTAACAATGACCTTTGCTTTTAGCTTTGCTAATGTGTAGGGTTGCTGTGGCAACCTTCCCTTTAAGTTAACTGTTTTAAGCCTGTATTTTGTAGGAAACGAGGTGCCTTTAATCACGTGTGTGTCTGTGCCTTTAATCACGTGTGTGTCTGTGCCTTTCTGCATCCATTTGAGTTTATGGGGCTCCTTTGTGGTTTTAACCCAGATTTGACAGAGAAATAGAGGGTCACAGTTAAAAATTTTATGATAACATTCATCCAGGTAAAGAAAAAACAACCAATAATTACTTGAACTAAGGACAAAGTTAAATTGCAGGTGCTCTCCCTGTTAGCCAGCCAGGTGAGAAGCTGTGTGAATGTCTGGAACAGGAAAAGCTTCAGTTGGAACAATGCAGCACAGGAGAATGGGGCTTGCACAGTGCTAATGCCCACGGCAGCTCCTGCAGCTATCACAACCCCTCCTGGGGACCGGTGGGGCTGAGCACAAACTCCATTTTCTCTGCATCCTCTTGTGCTTCAGTTTCCCTCCTGCATTCCAGGGGCTGTTCTGGGGGATGGACAGAGATTGCTCAGGGAGGATAATCAGGAAGAGTGAGTAATTAAAAGTCAGCAGGGCCAGAGAGCAACAGTGATGATACTCTCCATCAGTAAAGCAAACCCACAGCAATGCCATTAATAACCAAACCCAAGAGAGACTTGTGGAAATGATGTGGCCAGACAGAGGTGCATCATTCCGTGATACGTCTATTCAAGGCTGGATTTAATATCTCCACTTTTCTCCAAGGCACTTGGTATTATGCTGCTTGGCACTCCCAATAGGAGTGCCAACAGGATCCCACCAGACGCCAAACCCAGTGGGTCCCACCCCAGGGAAGGTGCAGCAGCATCACCAGGAGCTCAGCCCTCCTCGTCCCATGGGTCGGGGTGGTGCTGTGGGGTGACATTTGGGTCTGGGGCTGCAGTCAGATAAGGAGAGGCTCAGCCAGGCTGTTGGGTGCTCCTGGACCTCTCCCTGTGCTTCACCCCCGTGCCGCCACTGGCAGCATTCAGAGCTCTGTCCCACCAGGTTTTAATCTAGTGGGTGGCTGCAATATTTTTCCCAGGCTCACACTGAGAAAGGCTTGATGAAGAAAAGCTGCAGAAAGCAGATGCTGCTCTTTCTGCTCTCTCCAGCATACAGAAAAGAGAAGAAACCCCTCCTGATGGCAAAGGGATAAGTAAAGCAGTGAAGACAAAGAGTATCATGAGGGCTGCAACATCCCCTTTGCCCAGCAACTCTCTGCTCCAGCTCCTCCCCAGTGGCACCTGGCTCCCAGCATTCAGAGCAGTGGAAATGACATGTATCAGTGCTAAATGCTTCCCTACCTGCTCGATGGCCCATCCGTGTTTGCAGGGGGATTATTCTCCAGGTTCTGCACATGTGTGCTCCGGCTTCTCAGCTCCACTGGCTGCACAGGTTTGGTCTTTGCAGATTTACAGCAAGAAAGGTCAATGAATTTCCTACCTGCACTCAATCCCCTTAATGTGGCTTCTTCCCACACAGAAACATGGTGTTTGGAGGAGGAAGGAGCAGGCCCTACTTTGAGACAGGGAATGTGGTACAGGGGAAGTCACTCCAATCCCTTCTCACCCTATTGCCTTTGGGTTTTGCTGCTCTGAAGCAATATAAAGCATTTACTTTCTTCTGAAGAAAACACTGTCTGTCCAGGGACTTACACTGAGACAACTATATCACATTAACTGTCTCAGGGTAACTGTAGCAATATCCCATCTGTTTCTAGAAAACATTCTTCTCCAGCCTGCTTCCACCACTCACAGAGGCCTCCCAGATGGCTCTGTGCTAAAGCCACGGAACCGTGTGAAACCCGGCAGGGTAAAGCTCTCCACTCCCAGCTAATCTGCCAAAAGATTCTGAGCAAATTTAAAGAGGATGGAGCATATTTATCCCGGTCCAGCAGTACCAGACGTGTGGCCACAGTGCTCCTGAGCTGATGCCAGGAGGTCTGAAGTATTATCATACCATCAAGCCATTGCTGGGATGCTCTGAAGAGGAGTAAAGCAAAGGCTGTGCTGATACAACTGTGCTGCTAAGCATATCCTGCTTTACACTGAGCAGAACTGTGCACCAGCACAATGTCCCAGTTTGCTGCTGTGCACAGACACAACTTTGAAGGGGGAAGGGTGAAGCCTCTCTCCCCTTCTGCAATGCAAAGGGGCCAGGAGAGACGATGGAAACCTGAATTACAGGCTCATTCCCGTGGCTGGGAGTGATGGGGTTATTTATTTAAGGTGTCTCAAGAGGCTAACAGCTGTAAGTTGTTAACTCATATCTAACTCATTAACTCATAACGTAACTACCTGTCCTGAGCTCTTATTCAACCACAGTTATCTCTGTCCAGCGCTGATGTCCTCTGTGACCACATTGCTGCTGCTGCCTCGAGCCTCTGGCTCCCTGAGAGTGTCCCCCGTGTCTCTGCTGCAACATTTACATTTGGCAATCAGAGCTTCATCTCCACATCTAATCAAAATACAACTCACTGTGATGCCTGATGCATCAACTGCAGCCAACGCACAAAAAGCTCTTTGTCCCTCCCAGGCAGCTCCACCACAGTGGTGAAGCAGAAAGAGCCATTTCACACCTTATTGCCCCAAAACAAGGGCCTTTGGGGGATGCTTGTACTTCCAGGTGCTGATGTGCCAGGGAGGGGTGGCTGGGTCGAGCTGCGGAGTCACTCAGATGTTAAATGCTTGAGTAGCACCATGAGGCATTGAGGGAGATGGCACTGGGGGACGATTTATATTAACATGGGGTAGAAATTGGGGTGGTGGAGCTCTTTGCCTTCCCTCTGTGCAGGGGTGGGTGCTCAGGATGGCTGGGAGCAGCTGTGGCTACCTCAAAGTAAATCCTTGTTCACACCCTACCTCCAGCACTGTTTTCGGTGGCACTGGGGGCTTCTATTTACCTTTATAAGACTCCAGTCCTTAAAAAATCCTCAGCAATCCTCCCAAGCATTCAAGTTCCATGATCCTTGGTGTAAAATAATTACCCAGGCTAATTAAGTATTATGATAGCTATGGGTCTTTGTAATGAATTTTTGGCTTGTTGCTATAAATAAAAGGCACCAAACCTGGCTTGTGCTGTTGGTATCTGATGCATCTGCTCAATGTTGGCACTTAAGATAATCCCTGTACAGCTTTACAGCATATATATAGATATAGATGTATATATGTATATGTATATGCAATGTAGAGAGTTGTGTTTGGGGCTTATCTTGTTCTCCTGACATGAACCACAGAGTGTTTGGAGTTGTGTTATAACCAAGGGTGGCAGGAAGTGGTTTATTCCCTGGGGTTGGCTGAGATTTGGTGGTGGGTGAGTGAAGCAACACAATCCCTTCCTGGCAGAGTTTTCCCAGCAGAGCCTTCTAGTTTGGCTATAGTTAAACAGAGCCTCTGGCAGTGACTTCACTGCATCCAGTCCAAAGTACAGTTTAACTGCTGTAGCTGCTGCTCACACTGGGACATGCCAGGACATGGTTTCCTACTGGAAACCCTCATCATCCTCCTTCCTCCACTACAAGTAAATCTATGAATATCAGTGAGTTGCTATTGACATCCCTGTTTCCCAGATGATGGAGCAGAATGGCTTTATCGACACCAGTATATATTTAAACCACTAGGATTTTCCATATAGATGAGAGTTTTGTTTCCCAAACCTTCCCAGTACCATGTCTCTCCCTCAAGACCCTGCCAAGACTCATTGCGCATCTCTAACCCCTGCTCAGCTCCTTTATTAATATTTCTGCCTCGGTGGGAGAGATGCCAATGAGACTGAAGAGAAAAGAGTCGCTGATGTTAATTTGACCTTTATGAATTTAAATTTCAGACTCACCCCAGGGGAGTCAGTGAGTGGATGAAAGAGCAGTGGCACGAGGGCTGCTGGAGCAGTGTCAGCGCTTTGGGAGCTGAGCTGGAGTGGGTGGAAAGGCTCTTGGTCAAATTGTCACCCGCTGTGAAAGGTGTTACCAAACTTGTCTGATAGTGCCTGTGAAGGATATGTTCTCATCACTCACTGCTTCTCAGCCACAGGATTTTGCTGTATCTGGAACAATTAGATTTGCCTTATTTGATGCAAAGCTAAGCTCCCTTTCCCCCTTGAAAAAACCTTCAGTTAAAAACCCCCAGACATTTCTTTTTTCCTGCTTAGCTTTGGTGTAATTTTTCTTTGCTTTAGGTGAACTGGCACTGGCTTGAAACATTTCTTTCCTGACAAGGAATTTTCTATGCTCTCCTCTCTCCTGAGCACACACATGGGATTGAGGATAAGAATTCATTGTGATAACAAGCTTAAAGGAGTGGATCGTGCAGCCAGGACCAGAGGGGGATGTGAGCAATTGGGTGGCAGCTCCTTGGGCTGATCCAGGCTTGAGAGCTACGAACAGCAAAACAACCCCTTGAGTGTGAGAGTGCTCTGAGCTTGCTCCGCTCGAGTGCTTTCTGCTGAGCTGCTTTGGAAAAGCCTCATTATTAATTAGGAAGAGCCTTTCCCATCTGCTCAGATTCCCCCTTCCTTCCCCAGGGAAGCAGTCCTGCAGCTGCAGGGGATGCTTTGCCCCGGTGGATGAAATGACCTTGTCCCTCCCTGATGGACTTTGTGGCAGGGTGAGAAGCAGCTGCACACAGACCCTGGGGAGTTGAAATTGTCAGCCAGAGAAATCTATGGTCTGAGTCAATCCATGGGCTGGGAGCCCTTGGGACAGCATCTATCCACCCCAGACAAGGGATGCTGATACTCATTGCATTCCTTTTCAAGCCTAATCTGACACTTTCTTGGCTTGCAGATGTTTGGGGGTGCAGCTGACCCGACTTCCTGAATGTACCATGTTGACCTCAAGTCCAGCCTGATATTCCTTCTTCACTGCTACTGTGGGAGGCAGCTTTCTGATGGAGCATCCAGCTGTGCCCGTGTCCCAGTCCCGGCCAAAATCAGGGGCTCGCTGAGAGGAATTTTTGATGGATATCTAAACTATCAAGTTGGAGCATCACACCTGTGCAAAGAGCCTGAATTCCCGGGGATATCACCCTGCACTGGGGACTTGAAGGAAGATGGGTAAATCCGTGGTGATAAGAGGGCAGGACAGGAGAGCTCTGTGAGGCTCAGCTGCTCCATGTCTTGGGACGAGAGTTTGCACCACCTGCACCCCCTGAGCCTGGAGAGCATCACCCCAGTGTGCCTCCACCCCACTGCTGTGGCAGAGACCTTTCCAGCTCAGTGCACATGCCTAGGGAGTGCTGGCACCCTCGTGACATCACTGTCCAGCCACATATCCTCCTTAAAACTGAGAGATGAAGGGACTGGCGACCAGGGAGAGGAGGAGAGCCCCTGCTGGGCTGTGCTTCAGAGGAGGGATGCTGCACACAGGCACGAGGCAGTGCCTGTCCATGCATCCAGCAGATCCCCTGCCGAGCCACGCGCTGGGGGACTGCTGGGCTCGTGTTATCAGCATGTGTCATTTCCCAAGGGTTGTGAAGACATTAACAAATTGAGTCTCAGGGCTCTGCTGCAATTCTCATTAGCATCATCCTAACAACTCTTCATGTTAAATAGCCTCAAATCAAAGTTTCCAGTTTAGTAAATATCCCTCCATAGGAATCGCTGCCTCCATCAGGCAGGGCCTAAATGGACTCCAAGGACCAGGGCTGGCGCTGAGCTCCACTTCCCAAGCAGACATAAGACAATTAGTTTTACCTCTAGCTTTTGTTCTAAGCCAGCTGGAAGTTTTGTTCTCCTCCAGCTGGAAGTGGCTCTCATATGTGTCAGCCCTATCCAAATTAATGAGTTGTTCAGGAAGTGCAGGTTGGATGTGTAGAGACAATGGACAATTTGCAAATCTGAAGCCTCATGTTCTCCCCTCTGCCAGGGACGTGGACACTGAGGTGCACTAAATACTGCTTGGAT
The DNA here is from genome assembly GCA_013397815.1 of Aleadryas rufinucha. Taxonomy (NCBI): domain Eukaryota; kingdom Metazoa; phylum Chordata; class Aves; order Passeriformes; genus Aleadryas; species Aleadryas rufinucha. The sequence goes on from VZTH01006150.1 coordinate 220,039, forward strand.
TCAGGCTGATAAATCCCCACTGAGCAAAGCCCAATCCTTGCAGAAAGCAGCGCTCAGTGCTTGAGGATGGTGGTGATTCCAGGGCAATCCATCAGCAAACCACAGCAGAAATTCTCCCCTCTTTCTGACCTCTCCCCAGGGCTTGGGAGGTTCCACCAGTGGGTGGAAAAGGCCACGAGCTGGGCATGAGGATTCTCTGGGACCTGCCTGCTGCCCTGGGTCAGGATTTATCACAGCTTAACATGGCCAGGGACAGGCCCTCACTGAGCAGAGTGATGAAACCTTCAGGGAACAAAGCACATGAGCGATGACCAAATTTCTTGTCTGACCAGACATCCAGGTATTGCCATCCACAGGCAGCTTTGCCGTCCCCTGGCTTTCTGCCTCCACCTCATGGGCTTGGGATGCTTCTTGCAGGGCAATGGTAGCCTGGGTTTGGCCAGACACTGGATCAGTCGGTGCCAAGATGGGATTTGCTCAGAAGGAGCTGTTAATGGGTGGTGGGCAGCCATCCCTCAGCTCTGGGTCCCCATGGCCATCCCTTAGTGCCTGGTCCCATGGCCACTCTTCAGTGCCCAGTCCTGTGGCCATCCATCAGCCTGATGGAGAGTTCCTTGATGCCTGCTCTGATTCTCATTCAGTCATGGAAAATCAACACTGCAGCATCCCAGAGCTGGGGAGCTCCTTGTCCCTGTGAGCTCCACTCCCTCTCACACTTCTCCTCCCCCAAAACTTGTCACTGAACCAGACCTGTCACTGCTGAGGTGACATCCAAGTCACATCCTGAATATAGGCTAAAAGCCAGTTTTGGCACAAGCCCTGACCTGATTGGATCACACTCATGTACAATGTTGAGTAGGAGTGGGCTTTCCATGACCCTGCTGCTCCCACCCAGGAGGGCTGAGCCAACCCTGGCCATAGCCATGTCCCCAGAAGCTCTTCGTGACTGGTGGCCTCCCAGAGTGCTCAATGGCACCTGTGTAGGAGTGCTGGGGGACGGAGGTTGGCTGAGCCCTGAGCCATGGTGGCCACACTGCACTGGTGATGTGGTCTCCACAAAAGGTCAAAACCTCCAGTCATCATCCCTGGGCAGGGGGATGGACATAGGGGCCAAAGTCCTGGTGTTCCTGGGCATGGCAGAGAATAGGCAGCCAGCCCTGATGTCTCTTTGTCCATCTCCCCCTCTGCCCAACAGACATTTATTTTCTGTATTTTCATCTCTTCTGAGATCTGCACCTTCTACCTGCCTCCACTGTCACCCTGCAAGGAGGCTGCAGCAGCACCAGCAGAGGGCTGTGATGCAGCCTCCGTGCATCCCACCTCCCCAGAAAGGATCCATGCAGCAGCAGATGAGCCCAGAGACACCCCTGACACCCTCTTCCAAGCACTGGATCCCCAGGCGGTGGCTCAAGTGGGCTGGGGATGGGGGACACTCACCAGTGTGGTTGGTGACAGGCGGCAGGCTCTCACAGTACTGCTCCTGGATGGAGGCTGCAACCGGGCTATCCCAGAGGAGAAACGCCTGGATGGGAAGAGAGCAGATGGGGCGGGGTTATATGTGCAATATGCTGCTTCCCCGTCCCCAAATGCCTCCTTGGGTCAGAGCTGAGCTTGCCCATGTCTTGGTGGGTACTACCCCCAAAGCTGCACAATGGACACGTACCCATTTTCAGGATGGTTTCCCAGGGAAACTGCTTATCCGAGCCTGAGGCTGAGGAACTGCTCACCCACTGATCCTTTCCTACCTCGAACACCCGACTCAGCAAACCCTCCTGCAGCCATTGCTGAATTGTGGAACCTCTGCTATTTAGCATTTTAATCAACACTTTCGGGTTTAGCATCTTTGAATCCTGAGAGCAGACAGGAGAAATGATGAGCCTGACACCACGCTCAGATTTTCAATCCGTTATTGAAATCACAGCCTCGTAAGCTGTCAGTGGGAAGATGCTCATACACGTCCTTAAGGAGATCTGATCCACAGACAACTGGATCTGGCTAAAGCCTTTTTTTCAGGAGAATTGTCAGCAAACACCAACATTCCCGCTGAGTTGGAAAGCACTGACCAGGATCTACCCAGCTCTGCTAAATCTCTGCATAAGGAGCTATTCTGGGAAAATGATTGTTGAATTACCATGCCTTTACAGGAGTTTGGAGAAACTAAAAGTGAGAAAGGCAATTGCCAGGATGAAGGCATTTGCAAGGATGGCAGAGGGATGGTGCTGTTGGTCCCAGGGCTCACCAGGGTGCCAGGTGAGGGAAGGAGGGGACCTGATATTTTGCAGAACACAGATTTCTCCACAAGCAGCTGCCCACTCTCTCCTCCAGCTCAGAGAAGGGTGACACAGGCTCATCCCCTCTGCTCTGGGCATCAGCACTAATGGTGGATAAGGCTCAACTCCACTTCTTTCACCTTCAACGACTGACCAAATCCCCTGGAGACAAGTCACTAATTAAGTGGCAGAGCTGCGCCCCAAAATACATCACATACAGATCCCCTGGGAAACAGCCCTGAGCCTGAAGGCAGGAACGGCTGCACATCCCCTGCTTGCAGGCAAGCTCCCAGCTCCTCGGGGACAACCACCTCTGCCTTCCCCATCAGCCAGGCTGATTCCACCCCTTCCTCAGTGCCATTTACCTCCCAAACTGCTCTGAGCAGGGAGATGTTCCTCCTCTTGCCCTTGAGCCGTAGAAACACTGTCTGCTCTTGCTGGCACACCCAGCCATCCCCACGCCTTACCAAGGCATTAGCAGGATTTATTCAGACACGGAGACAAGCTCAGCACCCACTTGCTCTTTTCCAAACGACTGTTTACTGCCTTGGGAAGCTGGTTTTGACAGCAAGAGAGATGTCAGGCAGACGTATAAATGGAGCTGAGAATAGCTCCCTTGTTGTGACTGCTCCAGATGGCACAGGGGATCCGGCAGCTCAACCCTGCCCTGGCGTGGGCGCTGCTTGGAGCTCCTGGGTGCTGGTCCTGCAGGAGCCCAGCACCTCCTGAGTCTCCTTTCAGAAAGCTGAGACCACCCAAATTTCAGACAGGGAGGAATCAAGGTGTAGGGGGTCTGCTCCCCTCTGTGTTGATGCCCACAGCTGGTGCCTGCTGGACCTGGTGGCTCTTGGCATGGGCAGCTGGGACAGAAGGGTTCTGCCCAAAAGGGGCTGGGATGGTTCATCTACCTGAACAGGCTTTCAAGCGTTAATTGGATGTGTTTCTCCTAATCCCAGCCTGCTCCAGCCTGGCAGTGCCCATTCTCCTTCCAGACACAGGGAGAGGTCTTGGCACTGAGTAGCACATGGACCAAGCCACAGCCAGAGAGCGGTGTGGATGGAGCAGTCACTGGCTCTTTGCAGGCTTTGTAAATGAGCTGAAACAGCTACAGGAGGAAGAAAGAAAGGAAAGAGAAGGATCCTCAGAACAGAACTAATACTAAGAGCTTTTTTACCAGGTTCTGAGTCTTGTCTCACTGCAGTGTGGCCAAAGCTCTTGACAGAGGCAGAGGTTTCATCCCACTCCTGTCAGCCTTTCAAGGGGAATAAGCAGGGGGAGGTGGCAGCTGCAGGGGGATTTGCCCCAGTCAAAAACATTCTGATCTGGCACTTGCTGGTCACTGTCTCATCTGCTTTGCTCTTTGTGGGTTACTGCAACCCCTCCCCATGCTTTGCAGAGAGAACAGGTCAAAGCTCCGTCCTTGAAGAGCTTCTTGTGCCAGAGCATTGCTGCTGTAAGATGCCACATGGTGCCCAGCAGGGCCCAGCCTGGCTGGGCTGGAGCCAAGAGCCCCGACACGGCAGTGGGTCGTGCTCGGGCCAGAGAGGGGCCGTGTCCCTCCGCCCTCCCGGCCCTGCCTTCACACAGGCCATGGCTGATCCCGCTCTGTAGGCAGGAACACCTCTGTGACCTCTCTCAGCCTGCCAAAATCCTGGAGAGCCTCAGCTGAGCACTCAGCTGCCCGGGAAGGAAGGCAATCTGCTCCTCTGGAAGCAGTCGCTTCGCACAGTGCTCCCAGTCAGGCCAGGGAGCTGCTTCCACAGGGATGGATGATGGTTGTGCTGGGAGCTGCATGGGCCCCATGAGGGCCTGCCCTGGCAGCAGCTTCTTCTCCATCAGGAGCCACCAATGTCTCCCCTGCTGTTGCCTCAGCATCTGCCCAGCTCCCTTCCAGGCCCTGTTTTATACACAGGGATGGTTCTGGTTTAACCTTGGACCTCACAGAGCACCAGCTCCTTCCTTTCATCCCCACATTTTCTGTAGCAGGACCAGCCCCTCCTCCCCCCCGCCATCCTCACTGCACAGCTCAGACACCAAAACCTGACACTGCTCCCGTGTTTCCTGCATCCCACACAGAGCAAACATCTGCTGTGGTCAGTGTCCCACCACTCACCATGCCAGGGCTGTCCCAGAAGGGAAACTGAGGCATTGAGGACCACCTGCCTCAGGTCGCTCAGGTCGTGGGGCACCGTGTGGGGCAGATCTCTGTGGTCTGGACACACCAACCATGTCCTGGTGCCACCAGGGCTCCAAGAAAACCACTGAGGCTTTTTGGAGCTGTCCCTGTGCCTGTGAGGGGACAGGATGGTAGGTTCCCTGGGCCAGGAGATGCAGCACAGTGACTGAGGCAGTGTCAGCTCATCAGCACTGGGGATCTGGCTGCTGCTGTGGGGGTGAGCAGCACAATCACACACACATGGCATCAGTCTTTGTGACCTGCCACTGACCTGGCAGAAAAATTCAATTAATAACAATTAGGAATTAATGTCCCCTTGCAGTGCTTTCGCTCTACAAAGCAATCCACGGACACTAATTAATACATTCACATCCAACGGCAACATCACCCCCTGCACTGTGCTACCCAGAGACAGGCCTGTCCCCTCCCTGCCCTGCTATCTTATTGCCTCACACAAGAGGGGATCTGCATGGCAGGAAGGGCTGACAGTTCTGAGCGGGAGATAGATGGCTCACAGCCTAATTAGCAGTCTCGGAGGTCCAGTGCCGAGGGGCTGTAATCGGAGAGCAGAGCGATTAGTGGGATTGAAGCCTGGGATGAAGCCATGGGAGACAGCGGCTTTGCACAGAGCTGGGGAGGGCAGTGGGAGCAGTGGACAGTGATGGCCATCGTGACCTTCCTGGGAGGGCGGACAACACTGATCAGCCTGGGGTCATCCTTGCTGTAGGGACCTCTCTGACCCATCAGTTCTGCTCCCTGGCTTGGCTGGGCTTGCTCCCCACTACAACACTTGGTGTGGAAGAGGAAAGACCTCCTGGAACACATGGGCAGGGAAGGGCTGAGCAGCTGCTGCCCTGGACCTTTGCTGAGGTTCCCTGGGGCATTAGACTGGGATGGAGCCTGTTCCTGGCTCTGCGCCTGCAGCAAAAGGTGCCAGACTTTGGGTGTTAAATACAGTGAGTGTTAAAAGAGCTGGATGCCAACCTCAGATGGCAGAGCGGCATCAGTGGCATGGGAAGGGAGCAGCACATCCTGCCAGGACCGCAGCTGGTGGCTGGAGGCGGCCTGAAACAGCCTGACTGGAAGAGCTGCCCCTGAAATGTGCTTGGGGGTGCCTCCAACCCCTCGTGTCCCCTGCCTTCACTGCAGGGCATCTCTTTGCCTTTTTCTCCTCTGACTTCCAGGCACTGTTTTCTTGCAGCTGGGGAGCTTCTTACCTGCTCCACCCTGAGGGCTTTCACTTGAGACAATTTCATCCTCAATTCAACCCACAAATGAAACCTCCAGGCAGCATCTGGTCCATGAAGGACCCTCTTTACACCCCTGTCTTAGACCTGGCAGTAACCTGCTTTGCCACTCATGATCTCAGGGTTCCTCCAAGCCCCTCCGCTGCCCTGCCAAGCCCCCGTTGTTCCTTCACTGCTTTTTCGAAGCCCCATCCCAAGCCCTGCCAGCATCAAGGCATCAGGGCAAAGCTCAGGCAATGGAACAAGGCTCAAAGCAAGAGCCGTGGGGGGATTTTCCATGGCTGATGTTACTCAGGGGGAGAGCAGGCAGTGAGAACATCTCCATCTGGCATTAAAATCTGCAAGTTTATTAATTTATCCATATTAGAGGGCCAGTCCCTGTGGTGTGTAGACAGGAGCTTTGGTGAGAGTGTTTATTCTGTTTGGAGTCTCTCTCTGAGTGTGCTGGATGCAGATCCTAACAAAAGAATATCAATCAGGGCTAAATGAATGCCCTGTAAAACCTGATTTATGAGCAATTAAAGGTTTTCCTGGATTAAGCTCTGGTCTCCCTCACTTGCCATAAATAATTCTGACTTCATTTATCTGTCAAGAGAGACATGGATTTTTTGGGGACTGGTGAAAAAATTATTAATGGCATTTGGGTACTGGAAGCTAAAGGCACAAACAAGCTGGGGAAGGGGACACAATCCATGCAGCTCCTATGGGATCTTTGCCAGGCAAAGGCTGCTGAGGAAGATTGGGGTGATGGATGCAAGCCTGGGGGAGGGCTGTTTTTCTAAGGCAATTCTATTAAACTCTCCTGCAGATTGTGCATGTGGAACTCCTGTGCATTGACAGGTATTTTCAGTTTGGGATTGGACATTTTTCCCTCCAGCTCTGTCCCAAAACCCACATCTTAACTGCTCCAAACCCCCTCCTTCACCCATCACCTTTTTATGGTTGTGTCCTGGGATGAACATCCACAATTTAATTTCCCCATATGTTTTTTCCAGTTTATTCACATTCACAACTCAGGAAAGCTTGGCCACACCAAAGCTGCATCTGCCACTGCCTTTCCAGGGTGGGTAGTGCAGATTTCAGGGTGGAAGAGGGGCTGTGATCTGCAAAATGCCAACCCCCTTTGCCCTTGGCCATCGGAATGGAGGCGACTGCTCCAGGGTGGGTGACTGTGCAGAGAAGGAGGTTCTCTTCTACCAGCTCAGAATACAGTTAGGGAAAAAAGGAAAAACAACAGATGGGCCCCGGGTATGTTATTCCATCTTCAGAAAGAGCCACCCTCTCCTGAGTGACAGCTCTGAGGTGTTGGACAACGGTTCCTGGGCTCTGCTTGGTGAGGGATCCCCATGATTTGGGAGTTGATTTGTGCTTTCTTTGGGTTCAAAAACTGTTCTCACAAACAAAGCCATGGATGCAGCCTCTCCAAATGCTGCAGACTCAATCGCAGCTCGAGCTTGTCGCTCGCTACAAACTTCTGGGCCAGCCCTGTGCAGGATTTTGGGTGAGCAGAGCTGGATTTCAGGGCAGGGTTGAGCTGGTGGTGCAGGATATTCTCATTGTATTCCTATATATTCATCCTATGGTGACAGAGCAGCTATTCTGGGAACAGGCTGTGCCTTTTCCATTCACTTCTTCACTGGAGATGCGAAACCACAGGGATGATTTCATACACACTGAATCAACTCCAGCTTTTAAGGAAAGTGAGGACTGGAAGAGATCCCCAGGGTCAGCATATCCTGCAACTGCAGCTCTGCATCTTATGCAAGGATTGGAGCATGGAAGAGGCAGGGGCTGGTTTTTGGGCTTATTGCTGCTGGAGGTGGTCAAGTGAGAAGGGAAATTATCCCACTCCCAGCATCAATCTCTGATTTTTCATAAAATGCTTTTGCAGTTTTATCAGCCCCAGAAATGTCATCAGCTCCTGACAGAGCTGCAGGTGAACTGGTTTATTTTAATCACTTTTTTAGTTTGTTTAAATTACTTGCAGAGTGCCAGGGAGCACTTGGCAGCAAGTTTGGCTGCCTGTCTCCTAGCCTGTCTGTCTGACCCCCTGAGGGATGTCTATCCAGTAAAGCAACATGGGCAAACCGATGCTAAAGTGGAGGTGCTGTCCAGGTGCATGGGGAGCACCTAAACTGTGCCAGCCCAGCATCTGCAGGGGAGGTTTGTCCCTGCTGAGCTCTGTGGTGAGGCTGGGCTGCTGCAGGTCTCTGCACTCACAGGCTGGATGCTGCTGCAGGTACACCTGGCTGCAGGGATGCACTCACTTACAGCTGGAGTTTCATGGTCCTTTAGCCCATGCTGTCGCCAGGAGAGGGTTGGGATTGTTCTGGAAAAGGGTCTGAGTTTTGAATGCATGTATTTATAAGGAAAAATAGACAGCTTGACTGCAAAGGGGGGGAGTGCTGTAGATTGGCTGTTTCCTTTTGGAGCCAGCTGGAAGAGGCTTCTCTTTGCCTGGACTGGTTTTTGTGACCCCCTCCCCGTTCCAGCCCCAGCACAGGGGTGGTTTTGTCTCAAACTCTGGAATATTTTTGAGGACTTGTTGCTCCAGCTTCACAAGGAGAACATCCTTGGGGAACACCTGGGGATGGTGAGAGAATCCCTGAGCCTAAGGAGCTTTGACAGAGGATGGGAGCTGTGTCTCAGCACGTTTGGGCTTCTTTTGGACCACTTTTTGCTCACAGAGGTTATCAGGAGCTGTCACACTCACATGGCTGTCCCCACCAGAACCTGACCTTACTGCACAGAGTCTGTGCTGTCCCCACAGACTGGCCAAGAAGGATCTGGGTTGGGGGAGGAGACCCTGCCCTGTCTCACCTTTATTTCTTACATTAGAGCCAAACAAAACCTGACCCAGGGAATATAACAGCAAAAGAGCTCCTATAAATCCTCTCAATCAGGCTTAGTGGGCTGCAGTGATAGGAGAGAGCAGCTGCTCAGAAGAGGAGCTTTTAGAGGCAACACCAACTCGGCAGGGAGGTCTCCTGGTGCACATCAGCTCTTCTCATCACTTAGGTGAGAACTTTCCTAGCCCAGAGGTGCAGCTGATGTGCACAGTGAGGTGCACAGTGGGGTGAACAGCAGGGTGCACAGCCCGGGGGGTACGAGCCACAGCGGTGCCAATGGGGAGGGCTGTTTTAACTCTGCTGTCCCAGCTGGGCCACTGAGACACCATTCTGCAGCCAGGCAGATTTGCTCTTTTACCACTCCTTGACAGAGAGGTTTTATCAAAAACACGATCGTTTTGTTTAACTGCCACTATAGGCTTGTTCAAATAAAATTCAAGATTTCACTGGAAACCTCTGTCTCATTTGTCCAGGGTTTGGGATTTAAACGCGCTTTGGGCTGTGAACTGTTCCCTCCTTGATGAGCTCTCAAGGAGGAGGAATATTGCTCCTGACAAAGCATTTGCATGTTGTGCAGAGCTGCAAAATTAGCAGTGGCTACAGTTCCAGAGTGAGCAAATTAGAGAGGAAAACTCTTGTGCTTTGCAGGTGCAGAGGGGAAAAGGAGAAGCTTCCTTATAAAATTAATTATGGGGGTACAATTGGACTCTGCATTTGTATTGTCCACATCCCTCACATCCCCAGAGTGGCCATCCCCTCCCAGCAGCCTAGGAAACTGGTGGCAGCTGGTTTCACTGGGAGGTACAAGGCTGGGAGTTGCTGGGAGCCCTGGGCTGAGCTCAGGAGGACCTGGCTGCAATTCTCCCCCACTTTAAAGATCCTTTCACTCACTTCAGCCCCCCTCCCTGATAGTTTTTGAGCATCACGAGCTCTTGCCAAGCCCAATGCCTCGACTGGAGGAATTCTCCCGAGCGCCCTTTGTGTTGCAGTTTCTCTTTTTACTTTTCCCTTCAAAGAAATGGAAAAGTCACTGCGGAGAAGGCGGGAGGTGCAGGGTGCAGGGGTGATGTGGAGGAGGCAGAAGGGCCCTTGTGGGAGAAGAGGACTTAAAGCGTCTTACCTGCAGTAGGAGGAGGAGGGCAGGACGTAGGCTGGGCACCATCCTCAGCTGCCCCTGCGCCCAGCTCCCCGGGGCATGGCTGGCAGCGTCCCCGCTCCTGCTGGGCTGCTTCTGCCGTCGGGGAGAAAATCCTCTGGGCTTCCAGTGGAGGAGCGTGGCGGGTCCCCGCGGGGCTGTGCAGAGGCTGCGCAACCTTCTGCGTCCCGGTCCTGCCTTTTATAACCTCCCTGGAGCCGCTCCTCTGGCTGCCCACCTTCCAGCTCGCCTGGCGACGGGCGACATCCCTCCTCACCAGCCTCCCACTCCCCCTTCCCTCCCTCCTCCTTTTCCTCCTCCCCTTTTCCTTCCTCCACCTCCCTGGTGCCTTCCAACTCTATTTGATTTTTTTTTCCCCTTTCTCCTTCCCTCGCTCAGCATCAGCAGCAGAAACTTCCCACCGGCCCAGGGACCGCCCTCCCGGCTCTCCTTGGAGTGGGGTTTCTCCTCTCCACCCCTCGCACTCCCATCGTGCAGCCGCTGTGGGGTCTCTCGTGCGGAGCCTTGGGGCTTCCCTTGTGTCTGCAAAGGGTTTGGGGCTGCAATTTTCCGGGGATGAGGGGATGAGTGGGTTTTATGCGTTTGGGGATTTCACTGCAGGGCTCTGGCAGAGGAACTGGGACAAGGCGAAGCTTCCCTCGCTAGCCTTTGCAACCCCTTTGCAAAATGGATGGTGAACACGAAGGGAGGGCAGAGCCCCTTTTCTCGTCCACAGGGATGGGGTGGAAGGTGTTTCAGCCCTGCCTTGTGAGGGAGATGCTCCTGAGAGAAGGAGGGGGATGTGGGGCAGGTGAATGCAGGTCTGTCACACTGGTTTATCATAACGGCGGTCCCGGAGGAGGGGGAGGTGCTGCTGGGCCCGTGTTTGATGGGTGGTGGGAGGGGCAGAGGTGATGGGGCAGGAGC